>CM053789.1:195802317-196047317 GCA_028749045.1 Cupressus sempervirens | reverse complement strand
TTAGCTCTTCCCAATTAATAACATTTTCACCTCCCACAATTTTCTATCTAAAGAAATAAATCCACTCCTCCAAATGAAAATCATGTTTATTTCCTTTCACCCTATTTAAGATAAAAACTATATCTATGATCTCTTTTATGAAATACTCAATAGTCAAGGGCTTAGGTAATTAGAAACCTCCTTTCACCAGTAGCTAATTAAAAACTCCAAGATAGCTGATGAAGAAACAATAGTGATAAGACTAACATTTAAATGGTAAGAATTTGAGAAATATTATGAAAAAATATGAGAGTATGGAATAATAAATGCATTTGTGCAAAGATTTACTTGACAAGACATCTATGGCCTTTTAATTAACTCCTCTTGTAAAATCAATATACATCTATAGTTACAAATGACCTCATCTTACTATCACACTTTGTCTAGTGATGTCTTGTACTTTTCTTTCAATCACCAGCTATCTTTATCATAATATTTCTCTATCCAATGGTTCTATCATGTACGACATGCTAGATTTGGGAAGTACTCACAATGATTTGGGGTTGATATCATATTAGGAAAGAAAAACTCGTAGAGAAAATTTATATGAATAATATCCTCGATTAATGACATCTCAATTTTCAACTTGAACTTGAAACTAAGAGGTTTAATGTTCAAGTTGAACGTCTAAGTTTAGTTGACCACCACTTCAAAACTAAAGGAATAAGGATTTCAACTTTCTCATGGACAACTTGAACTTGAACTTGAACTTGAACTTAGGATAAAATGAAGATTCAATTTCAACTTCAACTTGGGTATGACTAAAAGTTTCAAAGGTGAACCAAAAGAGAAAGGAAATAATACAAGTGCAACACCTATTAACTTAACTTCTTTCAAGTGATCTTATACTACTTCATAATTTTCTAGTAATGACAATTGTGATCCAAAATAGTCTTCAATAACCTATAATGGATTTTGTTAATTATAAATCTCCCCCATTAAAATTGATGAAAAAACTCCTACTAATTGTTGTCTTGTACTTATGTTACCATTTTTGATCTTTTGTACTGCTCATCCTTAGTTTATACTTCTTCATTTTTTTTTCTATTATACTTCTTCCATATAATTTTGATACATTTTTTCCTTTTTTTATTAACTATAGAACTATAAACTTTTACTTTACTTCTCCCCCTTTCTTTACTCTTCCCACTTTAATTTTGTTTACTTCTGTTGAAATCTGAGTGAAAAGATCATTGTTATGAGAGACTGAAAGAGGGAGATTTTTGAAGAAGATTATGTGTTTCAATCATTGTTTAATCACTAATGTCAAACTTGCTACTTTCTGGTATGACAACTACTTATAAGATTTAAGTACTATCACTTAGTTGATTGATGAAGAGGATCTTATCAATAAGAGGTAACAATAGCACCTAGAGGAAAGGTTGAGTTATGATTATGTAATGAAGTACAAGGATCAGTTAAGATAGTGATGATATGATATATTCATAATCTACTTAAGGTTACAAAATGTTAGCTACACTTAGAAAGTTTAGAAGAACAAGTTAAACAAAGTTTGTCTACCAAGCTTGACCGAGTGGATAGTAGGTGCCAAGAAAAGTTAGTCCAAGCCAAGCAGAAAGTCAGTTGGAGTTGAGTAAAAGCAAATTCTAGTGGATGTCGAACAACATAGTTGATGTTGAGTAAATTTTAGTTGATGCTGAGCACTAGTAAACTTTAATTGATGTTGAGAAATTTTGTTGTTGATGCTAAGTAACATAGTGTGTGCTGAGCATTAGAAGGTTGAAAATGCTGAGCTATTGAATTATGTTAAAGATCAAAGATTCACCAAATCTAAACCAACAAATTTTTTTTCTTGAAACTTGTGAACCTAGAGGAAAATAAGGTTGATGAGTTGGTGGCACAAAATTTGATGTAAACTATTTTGAGGTGAATTCAAATAGATTCTAAGAGAAGTTTCTAGAAGAGATACAAGATATGAGGTAGATACATTGTATCCTACCTAATCCATCTGAACCCTAAATTGGATGATAGAGAATGAGTGGAAAAATATCTAATTTCCTATTTATAAGAATGTATGGTCATGAAACAATGTTCTCATGTGCAAAAACCCAAGGAAGAGAAGGAGTTAAGGGTTTTGCTTCATCAAGTGACCCAAGAGAAGAGTCTGCAATGACATGTTAAGCAAGAAGGCTTAAGGAGATATACGCTTAAAGGGTGAACAAGCTAACATAGCTACAAAGTATGAAGGCCAAGTACAATGGAGGATTGAACAGAGATTTTTAATCTACAAGAGAAGTTGTAAGTTTTATTAGATCAAAGATCTATTGTTACTCTCTAACAATTGTATTAGTCTAGGGTAAATTCTTTGAATTAAGGTTGATCTAACAATAATTTGTAAATCCTTTAATAGGGTGGAATTTCAAGTGAATGGCCTAAAGTCCTCTAAAAAGTTTCACTTCTAATATGATGATTGAAATCCATTAACCAAGTCACATTTAATAGGGTTGGCCTTTCATAGGGCATCACTTCAGAAGAGTGAAAAGAAGTAGCATGTTACTAGTGGTTTTTCCCAAATTGGATTTCCATGTAAATCATTATGTCAAGTGTGATGATGAATGTGTTATGTTTCATGCTTTACATTTCTGCAAGTTGATTTGACAGTCACATACAAGTTTTAGTGATTTCATAATCCAATAAGTTTAACGCATGTGTATGCATATTTTATAATTTCACTAAGTTGTGAAAAGTTTTATTTATACATTTAGACCTTGGATAATTGATTCACCCCTCCCCTCTTAGTTATTCTAAAGTATTCCAATAATTGGTGTCAGAGCCATTTTCTTAAGAGGACTAGTTTGAAGGTACTAGAAGCACAAAGATCAAGATGTCAAAAAGAGATGTACCCAAGCTCAATAGAGATAACTTTTCTGCATGGAAAAGTTTGATGAAGCTACACCTTGGAGGACTTGGAGATCATGAACAATCTACCATTATAGTGGAATATATTGATCCAATTGGAGCCCTAACTATTGAAGATATGAAAAAGAAGAAAGAACACAATCAGGCGATGTTGGAGATTGCCTCTGCCTTGAGCTATGCTAAATTTGATGATATCAAAGGATGTGACATTACAAAGAAAATGTGAGATTCCCTATACACCATCTATGGAGGAGACTAAAATGTACAAAGAGCCAAATTTGAGGATCTCAGAGGTAAGTTTGATGATATGAGAATGGAAGAAGGTGAAAATATTGCTCAATATGTTGCTAGGATAAAAGAAGTTGTTAATGCAATAAGAGGAGCTATTGGTCATATAGATGATGATATTGTGTTAAGTAAAGTCTTGAGAACATTATTGCCTATTTATGCTATTAGAGTTTTTGCAATTGAAGAGTTGAGATGTATTCTAGGGAATGATTTAACCCTTGGAGGTTTGGTAGGTAGGCTCACTACTTTTGAGCTATATAACTTTGACAATTACAAACCAAAGAGTCTTGAATCTACTTTCAAAGAAAAGTTGTTATTGAAGGACTTTGATGAGGTGAAGCAAAATAAGAAGAAAAGAAAAATAAAATATGTATCTAGTGATAGTGATACAGATTAGGAAGATGTTGAACAATTGGAAGCATTACTGGCAAGAATATTTCACAGTAGTAAAGGCAAGTTTAAAGGTAAGTTACCCATCATTTGTTTTAATTGCAATGAGGATGCTCATATTGTTGCAAGATGTACACACTACAAGGATGGCAACAAGTCCAAAAATAGAACATAAGATGATAGCAAATATTACAAATGCAAAGGAAAGAATTCATGCTACATTGTTGAAATAGGGATGATTCTGATGAACATGATGATCAAGTGGTGTATGTTGCAATGAAGGACGAATATGATGAAGATGAGGCAACTACACTTGTGACTTGTGTGAATAAAAATGATAGATAGATCATTGATAGTGGATGCTCACATCACATGACTAAAGACAATAGTAAGTTTGTTACTTTAAATTATTATGATGGAAATAGTTTAAAATTTGGTAATGATGCACCATGTTTGATAAAAGGAAAAGGTTCTACCAAACTCATAGATAAGATATCATGTGACAATGCTTACTATGTTGAAGGATAAAATTATAACTTATTAAGTGTGTCACAACTAAACAATTTGGGATGAAAGGTTGAATTTGAAAACAAGATTGGTAAGATATATGATATTGATGGAAAGCTAACTGGAAAAGGTGATTAAACTAGAAGTAATCTATTCTATCTAGTTATAAAGGATGCTACTTGTCTTGTTGTAAGATTTGATGATGTATGGCTATGGCACAAGAGATTATGTGATGATAATTTTGATAACTTGGTTAGTATCAGTAACATGGAGAAAGTTGGAGGTTTTCCTAAGTTGAAAAAACCTAACAATACAATGTGCAAACAATGTCAGTTAGGAAAAATGACAAAGTCAAGCTTTAAGAGTAAAGCTTCTCCTCTAAAGAAATACTAGAGATTGTTCATACTAACTTGTGTGGACATTTTGAAGTACAAACCTATAGAGGAGATAAGTACATTATGCTATTTGTTGATGATTATTCTAGGATAATGATAGTTATGTTTTTGAAATAGAAATTTGATGCATTTTAAATGTTTAGGTGGTACTTGGAAAGAGTTGAGAAAGAAACAGGTAAGATTCTAAAATGTTTAAGATCAGATAGATGAGGAGAATTCACATGAAATGAGTTTGAGATGTTCTATAATGAAAAATAAATCAAAAGATAAACATCTACCCCTAGAACCCCTCCACAAAATGGGATATCTGAAAGAAGAAACAAAAATGGACTATGCCAGAACACTCATGATGGAGAAGAATGTTGCTTTGAAATACTAGAGAGAAGTTGTAAGTACAACTGTCTAGACCTTGAATCATGTGTAAATCAAGAAAAGTACTCATTCAACACATTTTAAACTATCTTATGGATATCTACCCAATGTGAAATACTTTAAGGTATTTAGAAGTAAGTGTTACATTCTTAAAGATGTTAGGAATAGAAAGCTTGATGCAAAAAGTGAAGAAGGTATATTCCTTGGATACTCCACAAGAATTAAAGCTTATAAGTGTTTAAATACTAACACTAACGAAATTGTGAAAAGTGCAAATGTAAATTTTGATGAATTTATAGAGGTACATGAGGCTAAACCTATGAAAGAACCAAAAGAATACAAATCATTTGTATACTTTTATGAAGGAATGCTTTCTGAAGAAGATGCTACAAATCAAGTTACAAATCAACAACAAGTATCAATAACTATCGAGTCACATCATGTGAATGTCGAGTTGCATTTAGGAACTAAGCTACATTCAGATGCTAAATTATAGAATGAAATGGATACACGTTCTAATTCTAAGATTAATACACATGAAAGAGATGTTGAGATACCTGATAGAGATGTACAAAATGATTCTAAAGCTGAGAGACAAAATGAAGAAACAAGAGCTAAGCCAAGATTATCTAACAATGTCAAAAGACATCATCCTTTTGATTGAATCATTGGAAATAAAATTGCTAGGCCAATGACAAGAAATAGACTTAGAAGTGAATCATGTTTACTAAGAATGAAGGAACCTAAAATAGTGAAAGATGCATTAGAAGATGTGGACTAGTGCAAAGCCATGGAAGAAGAGAGTGAACAGATAAAGAAGAATAAAACATGGAGTCTAGTTCTTAGACCAAAAAACAAGAATGTGATTAGCATCAAGTGGGTATTTAGAAATAAGCTAAATGAAAATGGTGAAGTCACAAGAAAAAAAGAAAGATTAGTTTACAAGGGATATGCACAAGAAGAAAGAATTGACTATGGGGAGACATTTGCCCCTATCGCTAGAATGGAAGGAGTAAGAACTCTACTCACTTATGCTGCATACAAAGGTTTCAAAGTTTATTATATGAATGTTAAATCTGCATTTCTAAATGGTATACTAGAACAGGAAGTTTACATAGAACAACCAGAAAGATTTTTTGATGATAAAAATAAGAACATGGTATGTAGACTGCACAAATCCCTATATGGTTTGAAGCGAGCACCAAGAGCATGGTATGAGAGACTTCATACTTATCTTGTGAAGATTGGATTTGAAAGGACAGATGATAACAACAATCTGTACATAAAGATAGAAAAAGGCATAGGTATTTTACCATCTAAAATATTTGTTGATGATATCATATTTGGAGGACAAGATTCTTTATGTAAGGATTTTGCATATCAGATGAAGTAAGAATTTGAAATGTCTATATTTGGAGAGATCAATTTTTTGTGGGATTGCAATTATACTAGATGAAGTATGGTATATATCACTTAGTCAAAATATGTCAAAGAGATATTAAAAACTTTTGGATTAGAGGATTCCAAATCAGTAAGTACACCTATGGTGATAGGAAACAAGTTGTGAAAGAATGATGATTCAACTAAGGTGAATCAAACATTATATGGGTCTATGTTTGGAAAACTACAATATGTAGTACATAGTAGACTTGATATTGCATTATCTATAGGGATAGTTGTAAGATTCTTTGTTAATCCAAGTGAAAATCATTTAATGGCTATCACAAAAATAATGAGATATCTGAAAAGAATAAAAGAGTTTGGTCTATATTATCGGAAGAATGAAAAGTTTGAATTGAGAGCTTACACTAATGCTAATTGGGCTAGAAAAATTGATGATAGAAAGAGCACCAGTAGATGAGCATTTTTCTTAGGAAAGAGACTAGTTACATGAACTAGTAAGAAATAGAGATGTACTTCACAATCTACTGTTGAAGTTGAATATGTCGCTACTACTATAAACTACACAAACATTGTATGGATCAAATAGCTACTCACAGGAATGAAAGAAGAGATCACAAGACCTGTGATACTTTATTGTGATAATAAAAGTGCTATCAATATATCAAAAAATCTAGTGATGCACACAAAGAAAAACCACATTGAAATTAAGTATCATTACTTGAGAGAGTTAATTCATGATAATGAGGTGAAGATGGAATATGTTAACACAAAGGGGAAAATTTTTTGACATCTTCACAAAAGCATTACCTAACGATGCTTATGAGTATCTAAGAGAGGTAAATTAGGGGTGATACCCCTATCAAAGGCTATCAAAGTAATAAGAGGAGTACCCTACATCAAATAAGTTGATGTTCATATAATACAAATTAGTGTAGTGGATCCTACTTTAGGAGCTGCCTAAAGTAATCACAGAGTTGAAATTTCAAATCAGTCACAAGCAAGGTGACAAGAAGAAGAAACTGAAGAAACTACAAAAGCATATATTTGCATGTATTAAAGATGACAATTTTTTGGTATATGTCTTTGGAATTTTTGTCAAAGATAGAGAAAGTACATAAAACTAGTCATCATCAGAAAGAAAAATATTTATTGATCAAGATTCAAAATAGAAAGAGGGAGAAAGTAGAGAAAGATCATCATTAGAGGGAGAAAGTATAAAAGCTAAGAAGTGTTACTAATCTAAGAGGGAGATTAGACAATTGCTGATGCATGATGAAAATGTTAGAGAAACATACAAGAACAAGGGAGAAATCCTAATGTATGTAGTATCAGGGAGATACAAGAAGGAACTCAGAGGGAGTTATAAGAAAAAAATTTGTAACCTAAATAGAAGATGGAAATTGCTAATAGAGGGAGGAATTTTTATACAAGTTCTCTTTTCTAGTATTGTCTTACAGTTTTAACTTTAAAGTCAGATTGGTTGAACAAGATGTCCATCATTTGATTGACTTAGCTGATTAGTTTGGTTTGCCATCAATGCCAAAGAGGAAGATTGTTGAAATCTAATTGAAAAGATCATTATTAAGAGAGATTGAAAAAGGGAGATTGTTGGAGAAGATTATGTGTTTCAATCATTGTTTTGTCACTAATGTCAAACCTACTACCTGTTGGTAAGACAACTACTTCTAAGATTCAAGTACTATTACTTAGTTGATTGATGAAGAGGATTTGATCAATAAGAGGTAACAATAGCACCTAGAGAAAAGGTTGAGTTATGATCATTTAATAAAGTACAAAGATCAGTTAAGATAGTGATGACATGATGTCTTAATAATCTACTTAAGGTTACAAAATGTTGGCTACACTTAGAAAGTTTAGAAGAATAGGTTAAACAAAGTTTTTCTACCACGCTTGACTAAGTGGATAGTAGGTGCCAAGAAAAGTTAGTGCAAGCCCAATAGAAAGTCAGTTGGAGTTGAGTAAAAGAAAATTCTAGTGGATGTCAAGCAAGATAGTTGATGGTGAGTAAATTTTAGTTGATATCAAGCACTAGTAAACTTTAATTGATGCCAAGTAACTTTGTAGTTGATGTCGAGTAACACAATGTATGTCGAGCACTAATAGGTTGATAATGCCAAGCTATTGCATTATGTTAAAGATCAAAGATTCATTGAATGTAACCTAACAAGTTTGTTTTCTTGTAACTTGTGAACCAAGTGAAAGATAAGGTTGATGAGCTAGTGGCACAAAATTTGATGTAAACCTTTTTGAGGAAAATTCAAATAGATTTTAAGAGAAGTTTCTAGAAGACATACAAGATATGGGGTAGATACATTGTATCCTACCTAATCCATCTGAACACTAAATTAGAAAATGGAGGATGAGCTAAAAATATCTAATTTCCTATTTATAGGAATTTATGGTCATGAAGTGAAATTTTCATGTGCGAAAACCTAAGGAGGAGAAGGAGTTAAGGGTTTTGCTTCATCAAGTGACCCAAGAGAAGAGTCTACAATGGCATGTTAAGAAATAAGGCTTACAGAGATATATGCTTTAAGGGTAAACAAGCTATTAGAGCTACAAAGTATGAAGGCCAAGTAAAATGGAGGACTAAATAGAGATCTATACTATGCAAGAGAAGTTGTAAGTTGTATTAGATCAAAGCTCTATTGTTACTCTCTAACAATTGTATCAGTCTAGGGTAAATCCTTTGGATTAAGCTTGACCTAACAATCATTTGTAAATCCTTTAATAGGGTGGCATTCCAAGTGAATGGCCTAAAGTCCTCTAACAATGCTCACTTCTAACAGGGTGATTGAAATCCCTTAACTAGGTCATATTTAATAGTGTGTATTAAAACTTTTAATAGGGTTGGCCTTCCATAGGGCATCACTTTAGAAGAGTGAAAAGGAGTAGTATGTTACTAGTGGTTTTTCCCAAATTGAGTTTCCACGTAAATCATTGTGTCAAGTGTGCTAATGAATGTATTGTGTTTCATGATTTACATTTCTACAACTTGATTTGATAATAACATACAAGTTTTAGTAATTGCACAATCAAGTAAGTTGCATGCATGGATATGAATGCTTTATGGGTTCACTAAGTTGTGAAAAGTTTTATTTATACATTTGGACCTTGGATAACTAATTCACCCCCACCCCCCCTTTTAGTTATTCTAAATTATTCTAACAACTTATCTATCTTCTTTAATAGCAATTCCAAAGAGTATATATTAAAAAAATTATCTAATCTTGTTAAAAATATCTTTGTATTCCTTGATATTCACAAAATTTGACTCCATTTAACTCTTTGAGGTGACTTAGTTTAGTGACATTAGATCAAACTTGTGTTAGTTGTTATTTCATTCTCTCTATAATGTTTTAATCTAATATGCCAAGTAATTTGGTAGTCTCACTGATCAAAAAAGGGACCAGGATCTCTATAGAAGGGACCAAGATCTCTATGTGGGAAGATAGGTTTCACTCCCTTTCTAGTCTAGTAATAGATGTAATCCTTTGTACAGCCAAAATATTTATCCATTATTGCTGGAGTATCCTCTCCCTCCTTGGTATCACTAGATATGATATGAGTTACTATAGGATAATGTATGGCTCCTAGCCTTAGAACATATCTCAAGAAATGATAATACCATGATACTATACTCAGGACATCCTGTTGTAATCGAAATTGCCTCAGTACTTGATTATAATAGTACAACATAATCACATGACTTTTTTATCCCTCTATGAATATCTCCCTCTATGAGTATCTCATCAGGTATCTAATCTCAAAGAACTCTCCTATCTCATGGTATGGCCTCTATACTATCTCATGACCTCAAATCTAATTGTGTCTATCCATCCAAAATAGCTTGTCTCCAAATTTCCACATATTGGCAAGAGGATATGCATACACCCTTAGAAGGTTCTAATCTAGTGCTAGAAGAACACCTATTGGCCAGGTGTATGTAAAATATTCCAACAACCATACCTGTAAGAGTGTACACACTGTCAAGCTATCTCTCTAGTATCTTATAGCTCTTCTCAACTCTATACACAAATTTAGTAGAATGCTTCTACCCCATTTAAATATTTCTCATGCTCTCTCTACTACTCATACCAAATGTGTAAAAGGTGAGAGAAATATTATCCCCTTGGAATTTTGGGCTATGATGTAAGATAGTGTAAAAAATATTCACCATCTCACTAAATAAGTGGCTCTTACTATGATGTCATGTAGATTGATGTGATTTTCTCTAGATCTCATTAGTGGTCTATATCCCAAGCAATACTCATCATCTACAAAAAAAATTCATTGTATCTCTACTAGTAGTGGTCTCGCATGGATTCCTCTTATGGGGAGTTAAGAGTATCTAATATACATCCTCTAAGGTCACAGTGATCTCTCTTATAGGAAGATGGAATTTGCATGTGTCCTCATTCCATTGCTCTATCAAGGCTAGCATCATGCCCTAGTGGAATCTCAAGTATGGAATATGGACTACTCAATATAATTCCACGTCTCTAAGCTATTGGATGTCGT
This sequence comes from Cupressus sempervirens, assembly GCA_028749045.1. NCBI lineage: Eukaryota > Viridiplantae > Streptophyta > Pinopsida > Cupressales > Cupressaceae > Cupressus > Cupressus sempervirens. The sequence goes on along the minus strand of CM053789.1, from coordinate 196,036,500 downwards.
CTCTACTTATATCCTTCATAATACCATGGATTAAGTTCATCTCATGGTAACATTCAATGGCCCCAAAGAGACACTAGCACCTACAAATCATAGTAAACCAACAATAAACATTAGAAATTACAAACTATGAGAGAAATTGATTAATTTTGGATAAGGTTCACTTTCTTCTTATCAAGGTTCACTTTCTCCAAATTGGGGTGGACTTCCACTAGGTTAAGAATAACTTCCCTCAATAGGGTTGACCTCCCTAATTGGGGTCAATATTTGTCCAGACTGAAAATTAGACTCTCTGGTACATATGAAATTAACATCATAAAAGTAAAAAATAGGAAGTAGAAAGGTCAAAAACAAGAATATCAAGCAAAAAATCATTCTACACTAGCACTCACCTTAGGAAGTGGGTCATCGACTACCACCATTGCTTCCAAAACCTCCCTTTGAATTGGCTCTAATTCTTTTATTCTCACCATTCTTCTTCAAATTATTCAAAATAAAAAGGTAACACATGAAAGGTAATTCCCTCTATTTATTATATTTTGAAGGTAAATAAGCATTACAATTCGGGTTCTTCATCCTATTCATTTAGAATAGGCTTTCACTCTTTTCATCAAAACTTCAGTTAGATATTTCTAATTATTTCATTATCAAAAGGGTCAGAATTGTGATCTAGTTATGCTCCCTTTTAAGTTGGTTTAGTAAAGTTTTTATACTTTTCTTACTAGTTTCAAAGGTTTCTTTTATCAATCTATATTTTTGGTTCATAAGGTTATCTCTATCACCTTGTTTCACCTTTTCCTAAAAGAGCAAGCCAAAATAGAGGGGTCATATAGACACTAATGAATCTCACATAACCATTCTTAGTAAATTCTAGGTGATTTTGGATTTTTACTAACATATATTTTGCAAGATGTGGGTACTAACTCTTTCTTGCAGGATCATGGCTTTTAGACTTTGTTATATACTTTTTCTCTTAGTAGATTTTTACTTTACTTTAGCATTTATATTCGTGTAGTGTCATATCTAGCTAAAGTGGGGTCTAAATGTATAATCTTAAAGTGTAAACACTTCAATTTATGACTTTTTAGCACATATTTGATGTAAATTAAGGGTAAATTTTTATTTAAGATGCATTTGTACCCCTCTCCTATCCTTTTTCTTAATGAGATCTAGGTAGGACATGATAAATCCTCCTTCGCGTTCCTATCCTATAACACAAAACTCAAGGTACGACCTATATAGTTGGGTCCCACCCTTCTCCTTCTTTCTATTAATTTAATTTTTTCCAATGCCAAAATGGAATTTTCTCAAAATCTACACCTAGTTTTTTAGTCCCAAAATCTATTATGGGACCTTGAGCTTGTCTTAGGAATTTCTACACCTAAATTTAAAGGATGCAGTGCTCCCGTATATAATTAGGGATGTAGTCCATCCTTGAAAAGGTCCCATTTTGGGTCCTATTCATTGGTCCCTCTTTGAGATATGGTCTAGAACATGATTCTTGAGCCCAGTTAGCATGCAGGTGAAACTTAAGATGGAATCCTTTATAAGCACCCTCAATTGCTTCATTTTACATCAGTTGCATATATGGATGATATCCTAAGTGTATATGAACATGCATCACCAATCAAGAAATATCAAGAAAGCACAATAATACTTCATACAGAAAAGCCACATTGGACATCCCAATTTGTCTTAGTATATTTGTAAGGAAAAAACAAGAAGGCTTGGAAACATCCTTTGAAGAAAGAAAGTTCTTCATTCTCCTCCTTCCATAATAACATTCAAGAATTCAATATTCAATCATGGAGTAGTAAACACAGATAATGAGTATGGCTTAGAGTACTTTAACCTTGTGTACTCAATATTCTTTATGGGTTACCATCGAATCTATGCATTATTTCTTCATCCTCATTTAAGCACATAACTTTATGCTAGGGTTTGGATCTAGGGATTTAGATCTTATCATTGCATATTCAAAGCTTATACATGACCATCACACACATTACAATTGACATAATGATAATATGTGGAGGTTGACTAAGGAAAAACCCTACATAGCCTCCCAAAATACCAAAATCTAGATATTAGTGGATCTCAAAAAGTGAAACTAGTGGTAGATCTAAGTACCCTTTTTGTCATTTGTCAAAATAGTGAAATCTAAATTAGCATCACACATAGTTATTTAGGGTCAAAGGAGGTCATCCCTATTGGATCGTCGAGTGATTTTATTTTTTTGCAGATTTGGTGGTTTATAGACCAAATCCAACTCTATTTGTCTTGGAAAGCAATGCAAAAAAAAAAAAAAAAAAATGGGTCCAAACATTCAAGATAAGTCCTTTACCTAACTTTGTAAATTGAAAATTTAAAATTTCTACTTGGTATCATTATGTTTTGCATAAATCTAAAGTAATTAACTCATATATTCAAGATTTTAGTGCATTATTTTACCTAATATTCATACTCATTGGATATTAGTTTGAGTTGTTTCTTTGTTATGCTTTAGATTGCATTGACCTACTAAGGTTTAACACCTTTGAGGATTGTCTTGAAAGAATTTCTTGGAAGTTATCCTCTTGAGGTGTGTACTTATGTGATGAAGTTAAGTTTTATCTCCTCGCTTCACATTTTCCCCTATATAGCTCCTTTTTTTGGTAAGGTGGCACCAGGGATTAGATACATGCAATGTCTCACATCCCTATATGGTGGTATGGTATCTAGTTTACTTCTTGCAACTATCCCTTTATACTTCTCTAACTATTCCTTTACCTCTTTGGGTCCTACTTGCTTATTTTTCCCTTCATTTGTTGGGTTCTTTACGGTTTCCTTCTTAGATATCACAACTATAACATAACATGGGATATACTCCACTTTTAGCCTCTCCATGAAGTCCTTTTCTCAAACCAACATTACACTAGTCATAGTATGCTTCTCCTTTCCAACATCAGGGAGGGGATTCATTGTAAATATTTCACCATTATTTATTATAGAGTAAAAATTTTTCTTGCCATTATGCTTAGCATCTACATCATATTTCTAGGTTCTACCAAGTTTTAGGTGACATGCATCCATCATTGATACATTATACAAGGCCTTGTTCCTATAATCTCATATGTTAAACTCTACCCATACTTGCTCACTTATTAGTGTGTATTGATCCTTACTCAACCTAGAGACTTTATATGGAGAGGGGTGAGGAATAGTTTGTAACTTAAGCTTATCTACCATTTATTTTGAAGCCAAATCATTAGTGGATCCATAATCAACTATCACTTTACATACCTTGTAATTCACCTTGCATGTGGTCCTAAATAATGACATTCTTTGGGGTGTTTCCATAGTTGTAGGGACTTTCAAGAGTGTCCTCTTCAATGTCAAGAATTCTCTTTGCTATGGATTTGTAGGCCTTAAAGGGGAACATAGACTTCAGGAATCATCCTCTTGGATTAGATGATCTCGTCTTTCTCCATCTTGACTACGTAACCCTTGTTTCTTAGGGCATCTAAATGATTGATGATCAACTTGGTTACTATTGGAAATATAAGAGGAGTAACTAAGAGGGGATGGTTGAATTAGTTACTACTAAAATAAATCCTAGATCCATTAGATATTAGTACAAAATAATGTCTAAGAACTAAATACTGTTGATGCTCAGTAAACAAACATAAAATGTTGTAACTTGGTAAGTACTAATTATTTTATCTTTGATTACCCTTACTTTAACTTAGTTGCAAACACATAAAGAGAATAGCATGAACACATTTGACAATAGAATTCAATGTGGAAACCCAATTTGGGAAAAACCACCAATTGCAACTAGTTACTATTTTCACTCTTCTGAAGTGAGCTTGTTAGGAGTCAACCCTGCTAAAGATTACAAAACACACTACTGGGTGTGACCCTATTAAAGGATTTAATCACCCTATTGGGGGTGGCTATGTTAGAGGTCTTAAGACAATTGAATAGAACTGCCACCTGGTTAAAGGATTTACAAATAGCTATTTAGCCAACTTGGTTAAGAGATTTAGATCACTGCTACAATGGTTAAAGAGTAATAATGAGATGACCTAATTTGAACGCAACTAAATTTTTTGATTATAGATCTCTTTTCTGGCTTGTACTTGATCCCTCCTAATCGAATATATATTTTCTTCTCCACAAGGATATTCTATTTATTCTTCAAATTCACTTCCTTTCTTCATCATTAAATCTTTAATACATTCATAACATCTTTTCTTCACACACTTTTTGAATACATGAATTAACCTTATACGTTTATCTGTGATATTGTCAAGTCAACTCATATACAACTTAGAATAACTAATATTCATCATCACAGTCAACTAGAACCAATAGATAAATCAATTAAGCTTAATCTGCCAAAATAAGAAAATCCTTTGTTAGCCAACCTAGCTTTGTAGACACTAACTCAAAAATGATTTCCTGTGTTAAGCAATAGAAGCTCAATTAACACTAGTTCCATTCAACTTTTCCTCATCAATTGAGTGAACTCAATTATCACTCATCTTTTGTAGAATTTCCTTTGATGCTCGAGTGAATGCGATAGACATTACCTTCTGAACTAGGCAAACACAAGAACACTTGATAGACACAAAAAATTGTCTTTACTACCTGAGTGAGCTTGGCATACATTGACTAATAATGATATGACATTTATGTAACATCAAAGACAATACACAATTAGTCAATTGTATCCAATAGGTTACTTGTGAAGTGTACATAAATATCATAAATATTTTAATTTTAGTCTACATAAATATTGGGTATTTTGAAGTTAAAGTTAAAATATTAGTTAAAGAGTGAAATTATATTTTTTTCAATTCATAAATTTTTTATGTCAGAATTAAATCTATGTTTTTTCCTAAATTACAAATTAATATATATTATATTTTTAGACAATTATTTTGTTAATATTTTAGTGTTTACTAAGTTACAACATTTAATTTAATTCCAAACACATAAAAGAAATAAAATGAACACATTTGACACCAAGATTTAATGTGGAAACCCAATTTGGGAAAAACCACCGATTGCAACTAGTTACTAATTTTCACTCTTCTAAAGTGAGCCCTATTAGGAGCCAACTCTGTTAAAGGTTACAAAATAAATTGTTACGTGTGACCCTATTAGAGGATTTAATCTCCCTATTAGGAGTGGCCCTGTTAGAGGTCTTTGGACAATTCAATAGAAATTCCACCTTGTTAGAGGATTTACAAATAGCTGTTAAGCCAACTCTGTTAAGAGATTTAGATCACTATTACAATGGTTAGAGAGTAACAATGAGATTGGCTTCTTTTGAATGCAACTAAATTTATTGATTACAGATCTCTGTTCTAGATTGTACTTGATCCTTCCTAATCGAATATATCTTTTCTAATCCACAAGGATATTCTAGTTATCCTTCAAATTCACTTACTTTCTTCATCATTAAATCTTTAATACATTCATAGCATCGTTTCTTCACACACTTTTTGAATCCATGACTTGACCTTATACTTATATCTTTCATATTGTCAAGTTGGCTCATATGCAACTTAGAATAACTAATACTCATCATCATAGTTGGCTAGAACCAATAGATAAATCAATTAAGCTTAATATGCCAAAACAAGAAAATAATTCATTAGCCAACCCAGCTCGGTAGACACTAACTTAGAAATGATTTCTTGTATTAACCAAAAGAAGCTCGGTTAACACTGGTTCCATCCAACTATTTCTCATTAACTGAGAAAACTTAGTTAACACTCATCTTCTGTAGACTTTCCTTTGATGCTTGAGTGAACTTGGTAGACACTACCTTCTAAACCAGGCAAACACAAGAATGCTCGATAGACATAGAAAACTATCTTCACTACCTAAGTGAGCTCAGCATACACTAACTAATAATGATATGACATTTGTGTAACATCCAAGACAATACACAATTAATCAATTGTATCCAATAGGTTACATGTGAAGTGTCTCCCTATGGACACACCATATATTCTTCCTCAAACTCTCACTTTAATTTGTGATCTCTTACCCCTACAATCACCTCTATAGTTGAAATCTTTTTCCTTCTCCTTATTTTTTGAATCACCTTTAGGTTTAGGTGTAGTCCTTCTCCCTTCAAACCTTCCTCCTCCTCTAAAATTTCCTCATCTTCCCCTAATAAACTAGTCTCCTCTTTTTCCTTTCCTCAACTTTCAATGCTAACTGATAGCATTTTATGTATATTTTCAAGATTAAAAAGACCTCCTTCATCTTGGATTCTATGCTTGAGGCCATTCATCTACCTTGCTAGTTTTTTATTCTCATCCTTAGTTAAATTTTCCCTCAAATTTAGTTTAAGGAACTCTTCTATATACCCCCCCACATCTATGTATTTTTCCCTTAGGTTTTCTAACTTCATATGAACCATCATTTCATAGTCTTTTGTAACAAACTGCTTATTTACCTCTACATACATCCTCTATTTTGAAAATAGTTCCACCAACTAAGGGTAGGTTCATTTATCCTTGATTTGGAAATATTTACCCTCTAATCTTTAGGGTTTTCCTTATATTCAAAGTAAATACCCAATTCTTATAACTAGTCTATAACACCCTCTAGACCCATTTTTCTAGTGAGTGTGGGTAGGTCAACCTTGATATCTCTCTTACCTAACCTTTCAAAAGGGTCTGAAGGAGTGGACTCTAATCTGAAAAAAAATTCTTCTCTGTCTTTCCTTAGAGCATCCTCTCCATCTTCTCCTTTTTCCTCAAAATACTCTCCACTCCTTATTCTCCCATTTTCTTTTATTAGAGTAAATAATTAATTATTATTTATTCTATTTACTTAAGTTTACTTAGGTTAATGCATTCAATAGTTGTTGTGATGAGTTGTTGACAACACAGGAGTTTGTTCCCTTCTAGCATGTTCCACCTTTTTGTGGATGCTTAGTTGTTAACCTTATCTTCTACCCCTTTCTAGCTTTTTCTACAAGCTTTCATGAGGCCTTTATATTCAAGATTTCTCATTGTATCTCACAACACATTCTTATTGTAAATACATTTTCTTTATTTTGCAATATTTTCTCTCAAGTCTATTTTGAGTTTTTCCAAGCTCCACCTTTTCCTTCTTGGTTTACCCTCAATAGGTTATTTGCATGCAAGTGATTTTAGTGAGCTATGGAGTTGGATTTCATCAACTCCTACATGGTATCAGAGCTGCCCTGCTACTTCTTTGTTGAAGGATTTTTGAAGCAGTGATTTGGAGACACAAACCCTATTTTGTTTGTTTATTTTTCTTCAATCTGAGGGAAGAGCAATTTTTAAGAGCACTTTGGGCCCAAATGGATGTTTCCATTGGATCTAAAAGGATGTTTATAGTTAGGATTCATATAAAATTTGTCCATTCTAGTGACAGAGCTCTGGAAGGCAAAAATTTTTAGTTAGGTGGTTGTACGACCTATACGAACAGGTTTTTGGCAAAAAAATTTAAAAATATATATATGTAGGCATCGCCAGGTAGCCACAAGCACACCGCTATGGAGCTGCCACCCTATAGCCTGCACACAGCCCAACAGTTTCCATGGCTGACCACACCACCATAGGACCACCGTGGCTAGGCTGTCGCCCACCATCCTCTGCAACTAGTGGCACCCCCACTTCCTACCACCTGCACCTAGCTCCTCCTTTACTCCATTGGTTCCTGGCACTTCTACATAGTAAGAAGATTTTATGGAGACTTTTCTACCCAATCAGTAGTTTGAAGCCACTTGGCACAGTGTGCAAGTGATACATGCCATAGGTGCCACACAACACTTTTCCATGTGGACCTGCCATGTAACCTCCTTTGCCACATGGCTGCCACATGGACCTACCACATGGCTTATTTTTTTGTTGTGATGGTCTTGAAAATGTCAAGTTTTTTGTAGCAATTTGCTGACATCGGCATGATGTCATCCTACATCAGCACCCCAGCCAAGCTCTCTAGGGTCATTTTCACCTACTTGTAATTGTTTTGCCATATCTTGATCATACGAAGGTATTTTTCTAATCTAAAAGAAGTTCCAAAAAGTTGGTTCTGAGACAGAGAAATTGGTGTAGGTATTTTTAGGTTTTGATATAGTTATGTTGCCCATTTTTTAGTTGAAGTCCATAGTTTTTTTTTTTACTCCAACATGCATATCTTTTGGGTCCCATGTCCATTTTTTGGAAACATTATTTTTTGGAAAGTTGGTTTTGTCATCTTTTTAGAAATGTGGTCTTTTTCCTTAGATTCTGTGCAATGCTCTTTCTATCATGTTTTTGACATTTTTTCTCTATGGTGGATATCTTGGGTGTTCCAGGTCCAAGGATCATTTTCATGACATGTAATCTTTTGTTTTGGGTTGTACTATCTTTTATATTAGCTTTTTTTCATTTTTTGATCATTATAGACATCATTCATAAGCACTTTTATGTATACGCACTAAGATAAAGTGCCACTCTTGCATTTCAAATTCATGAATGTTATTCTGAGACAGGTGTACTTGCACTATTTTTATAAAGCACTATGGGGGGAATAGTTGTTTGTTGTTTTTTTCCTTCTTCCTTTTATTTTGCCATGCGACATCGGTGTGACCGTGTCTTTGTAGGTGTTTGTACCTCTTCCTCTCTTGTTATTCTTGGTTTTGTCTATAGAGGATTTTGGCCCACCTTCTCAGTAGCCTATCATCTCACCCCGTCTGCATTAAGGGGGGGTTATGTTGTTGTTCTAATGCATCCTTGGTTCAATGGTTTGATAGTGTGAGCTATCTATTTAGTGGTTGATCCTATATATGAGGTGATTGTAGTGGCTAGCTACCTATGCATTTTGGTGAGATGGATCACCTACCATATAGACACACCGAGTTCATGCCTTCTTCTTCCATGGAGCTTGTTCAGATCAGCAGTTTATTTTTGATAGTAGACTTTGCAGCTTCTTTGTGCTTCAATAATGATCTTCATCATCTTCTCTTGTTCCTATTTTATGGGACATTCCACTAGTTGGAGGCTTCTTCAATTCTTCACTAGGTTACCTCTTTTTGGGGGAGGGTTTTTCCCACATGATTTTCTCTCTTTCCCCATTTTTAGAGGTTGCATTTCTTTGCATTGTACATGGGTACATAACATGGCCTCATTTTTGGGACCAATTCTGCATTTCATCTTAGTTTTTTGAGCTCAAGGCATTCCCCTAAGTTGCACTTAAGGGGGGTGTTAGAGTAAATAATTAATTATTATTTATTATATTTACTTAAGCTTACTTAGGTTAATGCATTCAATAGTTGTTGTGATGAGTTGTTGACAACACGGGATTTTGTTCCCTTCTAACATGTTCCACCTTTTTGTGGGTGCTTAGTTGTCAACCTTATCTTCTACCACTTTCTAGCTTGTTCTACAAGCTTCCATGAGGCTTTTATATTCAGGCTCTCTCATTGTATCTCACAACACATTCTCATTGTTAATACATTTTTCTTATTTTGCAATATTTTTTTTCAAATCTGTTTAGAGTTTTTCCAAGCTCCACCTCTTCCTTCTTGGTTTCCCTTCAAATGGTTATTTTCATGCAGGCGATCTTGGCAAGTTGTGGAGTTGGATTTCATCAACTCCTACACGTTTCACTATCTCTATCTCTGCTTTGATCTTCTTTCTTCTTTCCATATGTTCCCTCATGATGTTGGAAAGTTATGCATTTGTAAATATCAAATGTATCTCCTCTCCCTCTAAATATTCTTCTCTTTTTGATATTATCTCAAACCAAAGATCTCCTTGAGCTCTAATACAATGTGATGTAGAGAGCATAACCAAAAGAATGTTTTATGGGAGTTGGTTGCTCCTACATTTTCAAACATATTATTCAAGGGTTATAATATCCTCCCAAATGTTTATAATAACATACTTAGGAATAATACATGAAAATTCAACAACTTTTTTTGTTCTAAGATGCTTATAACACATATATCACTAATTGGGTTGGTAGCTCTAATTAGGTCACCCTAAAAGGAAAATTAGACACAACTCCAAAAATTTCCAATTCACTAGGAAAAATAATCATAGTCTAGGATACCCTTCTAGGTCTTCTACAAGATTCCAAAGTTTTAGGATTCCATTCTACTCTAAAACCCCTTAACCCCCACAATGCACACAAACCTAATAGGCCTAATCAAGTTTTGTTTACAAAGCAAGTCCTAAATGATGGGTACTTAGAATAAATAGAAAACTTTATAGAGGTATAATAGACTCAAAATACCTCCAATCCACTTTCTAACTAGTTATTGTATTCTCCTTGCTTATTTTCTCATACAAAGTCAACATTAATAGGCTAAATACATAGAGATATATAGCCTAGGGATCCCTGATAAAAATAGAAGATCGTCACTTCCTATCTAAGGATGTTGGAATCTTAAAATAAATATTCCTAACTGTTATTTTCCCTGTGGACATGGAAATCCATTGGTGAAATTGCAGCTAGGTCTCCATCTTTGTAAAACCCTAATTAATTGAGGGTTACACACCAACCAATGCAAAAATTAATGTAACTTCCTTTAAATACCACCAATTGACATCAAACAAAATGCATATGAAAAGGTACTAAATGGCCTATCTCACCATTCCAATTTAGCTGATGCATCAATCCATATATGGTCATACAATTTATGAAAATAAAGAAAAGTGGACAAGAATAAATGTAATTGTATTCATGAACCATTGAATCTATACAATTTCCAACCAATGACCCTCTTTATGGTTTAAATATGCATATATAGACTACTCCTTGCAATGATAACAACCAAATTTTAAAAATTTATGAGTATTTGGGAAGAAGTTGCAACATAAAGAGCAACTTTTGAAAAAGATGCTTAACAACAATTTTGCAAAAGATGACACTTTTTGAAATTTTCATCCTAAAACCCATTTATTGACTCAAATATGTTGAGGGACCTTTTATAAAGTCATTATTGATCAAAATAACACAAATACACCTATGACCACTATTGAGTTGTCATTTTGCACGATGTTGAATGACAGAAATCCTTCCAAATCCCTCTCTTGAAAAGTTGATTAAGGACCAACTCTAATGTTCTGAGTGGTTTTGCAACCAAATAGGTTCACTCAATTGAAGATAAATGTGTATGTTCATGAGGAGGCTTTTTTCTAGTTCAAACCAATCTGGTTGATCTATTGTTGTCTAAAATATAACAACATAATAGATATTTTTTTGTATTTTATGTTTTCTGATGAATGTAATTTATCAATGCAACTATATGAATTCCTATTTTAAAAAATTGTTTAAAAAGAAAATGCAAAGATAGGGTAATGAGATATTAAAGAAAATAACTTGAAAGGGAAACTCCTAATGGACATAAACCAAGGTAACAACACATCTACACATTAAATTATCAAAGGATTGGGTAGAAAACCAATGTTAGGAGCAATGCTTCCTCAAGTGCACTAATGAAATCATCAATGGGAACTCAATACAAATTGAAATATTTTTCATGTTTCATCAAATCATGAGGCCACAAAAGTGTACTCACACAAGACAATGCACTATGCAAGAATAATAGATGATCATTTCTCCAATTTGTCACAATAGTGGAATTTGTCAACCCAAGGCAACACCAAAACTAAAAGATCACACAATCATAACAACACAAGAAAATCATTGGCTCCATTATAATTCATGAACATACATTCACAAAATAACACACTTCAAAAAGAATAACTACACTCAAAATGAAAGCACCAATAACATATATTAAATTGTATCAAAATAATGGCCTGGAGTACATATTACATCCATATATTTATAAGAAATCATCTTCTTCCTTTTTGTTAGAAGTGAGTGTTCTTAAAATGCAAACTTATGCTAAAAACTAATAAAACAAATCTAACTATATATAAATTAAATCTCTAAATGGTGTTAAGTAGGTCTCCACCCTTGTTTATATCAATTAATGGGTCTATGATCCTTTTCATGATACAAAAGAATATAAGAATAAGAAGATAAGAAGAAGGAAGCTATGAGATGATTTGGAATTCTTTGAAAGCTCTAAAAAAGGGATATCAACCTTCTTTAGGCATTTCTAGGAATTGAACTTCCATCAAAATGTGTTTTTAGTGCATGGAATGTTCTAAATTAGGAACTGGCAATTAACTGTTGGTGCACTACTATGAAAAAGCACATCTTGGTGATGGGTTCTAAAAATCCAAAAAAATCTTCAACTATCAAATCTAAATTTCTAGCATCTAGGTTTTCTTCCCCTTTATACCAAAATGATATCTGGATGTTTATTCTTGAACTTTTCTATCATCTGCTACTTGGTTAGCTTCTGGTAAATCTAAAGCCTTGTACTTATTGTTTACTACTTGTTGGTAATTACTGACTTCTATTTGAGTATCTACAATATCCTCAAGCTTCATGTCTAGTTCCAACAATTCTTCTTTAGTTTTGAAGTCTTGTCTAATGTCATCTTCTGATGAAGCTTCTCTAAATGTTCCTCTAAACTACTGAACTATTGATTACACTACAAAAAACTTGGTCTTAGACTCATCTTCAAAAATCTCAAGCCTAGCTGCATTATATTACTTATCTACTTCCAAACATTTCTCTTGAGCTTTTTCCTTAATGCACTAGATTTACTCATGCAATTCCTCCATTACCTTATTGCCTACCAATATTTTCAATCTAATACCTCTAACTCTTTATTGATCACAATACCTTTAAATCCTTGGCCCAGGTACATACTTCATCCATCAGCCCAAAATCTCAGTTCACTATGGAAACCAACTTGTTGGTATTTGATTTGATGTTGTGCAATAGGTTCAAATTATCATGTAACTCTTTGATTCAGGGTTACATATAGAGTTATAGTCAGGAGAACACTTACAATAGGGCAACTAATAGAATTATAATTAGTGTTACACTAAGGAGTAAACTTAGGGTTAAGGTTAGTGTTAGATTTAAGGATGTTTTTATGGTTCATTCCATTCTTTTACTTAAGGTTATTGTTATTTTATTACTCTCCCTATGGTCAATTTTATCTACCATTAAAATTAAGCTTAGTTTTAGTAATTTTTTTTACATCTAAGGTTAATGGTAGGGGAATTATTACACTACATTATATAAGTTTATTAAGATTCATGTTAATGTTATAGTTAAGGTTATTGTTAGGGTTATATGTCCTATTATGATTAACATTAGTGATATTGTTATACTTAAGTTTTGTTTAAGGTTTTTCTGTATATGGTTTTATGCTATTGTGACACCTACAATATTAGTCTGTTTCTATTACACCTATTATTATTTTTAGGGGAATTGCTAGGTTTTATTTAAGAAGTTTGTTAGGGTTTGTGTTAATATTAAACTTAAGGTTATTTTTAGGGTTATTTCTCCTATTATGGTTAATGTGAGTGTTAGTTTTGAACTTTAGGTTAGTGTTAGGATAATCATTGAGTTGCTTTTTTATGTGGGTTCTAGTGCTATTATAACACCTATGATTAGTGTTATTGTGACACCTATAATTAATATTTTTTATAATGTACTCCCTCCCTCCTTCTCCCAAGCCTTCCAATTCTCAAAAGGTTCCTCCCCCCCCCCCCCCCCCCCCCCACCTCTCTCTCTCTCTCTCTCTCTCTCTCTCTCTCTCTCCCTCTCCCCCTATTAAAAATATAATATTATTGCTAGTTGACAGAACAATTGTTGATATGTTTAAGGCTAGGTATATAATTCACTAAATCCTTAGTACAATCACATATAGTGTTAGGATTAGTATATCAGCCAAATAGGATTATTTACCAAAGGCTTAGGAATTGGTGGTTTTATGATACTGTTATATGATGTTGTTTTGTCATGATTATTGCATTCCCAACCAATGAGTTATATTCATGTATTTATGTGATGAGATCAAGTTATTTTTTGTAAGCTCATGTATTATGATTTTCTTGGTGTAAGCTATGATGTTTTTGATTAGATATCTATTGGTGCCTTCTAGTTGCTTGTATAGGACTAAGGTGAATATTGTGATTTTCTTGTTGTAACCTATGAGGTTTTGATCAATTATCTATTTGTATTTTTCAGTTACTTGTATATGTCATGAGCCTAAATTCATAAAAACATTTCATAGATTATGATAAATCAAATAATAATTATATCTAGTCATAAGATATAATATTTAAATCTATCAATAATACTACATTAATATATATGATTATTGAATATCCAAAATGATATTATACATGATCATTTAAATAAAATTATTTATGTTTACATATGAATGATAAAGTAAATTTCCTAATTAAATTGCTTACTGAATAATAAGTAAATAACTAATCCAAGTCACTAATATCATCCTACCTTAAACATTAAGAAGAATCCATCTAAGTAACATAATGATGGGTCATGACCCATATTCCTTCCCACCTATAAAATGGAGGAATACACTTAATAAAAAAATGGGGGAGATAGAAGGACTACACAATGTTGAAGTATAGAAGGAAGAAAAAAGACGGGGAGTGACATTGAAGGACTATATCACAATCACCACAAAGTACAAACATTGCACATGCCAATTGTTATCGATGTGTTGATATGGACTTTTAGACTTCAAACATTGTGGATGGCATAGCTGATTTAAAGGTCACAAACTTAGGCATCAAACTCACCCAATGAGATAGGAAGGTGTGCCACATAACTAATAAGAGTAAATGGGGTATGTAAGCTTATATATGGCATGATTAATTTGGTTTTTATGAAGGTGTTCACGTAATATTTTCTTATATTATTATTGAACCTATACTTATATTAAGATATATATATATATATATATATATATATATATATATATATATATATATATATATATATATATATATATATATATATATATATATATATATATATATATATATATATATATATATATATATATATATATATATATATATATATATATATATATTGGAATGACTTAATGGAAAGAATGTTTCTGAGAAGGCAGGGGGGGGGGGGTGGTGAATCAGAAGTACTATCTTTTGACCTATTTTTAAACCCTTAATAACATATTATTGAAATGAACATGCATCCATATCAACATTAAGCAATCATGAGAAACACATATGCATCACCACATAACACTTGAGATTTTGGTAACCCAGAAACCCTCCATGAATAAAAAGGTAAAATTGGGGTGGGGATGATACCCAAAAAATCACTGCAGCAATAATGTTTGACCACTTTTGATGGTCTACTTTGTTAAAGGCCTGCCCTATTAAAGGCTTTACACTATGTCAATAGTGACCTGGTTAAAGGATTTACAAAAACTTTAGATGAAGTCTTACCCTGTTAAAGGATTTAATCACCTATTTAAAGGATCTACAAAATAGCTGTTAAGCTAAGCTATCAACATAGAGTTTCCTTTTTAATACAATTGCTAGACAGTATTAGGTATAATAAACCTAATAGCTTACAATCCTTGATTGCTGAATTCAGGCACTTGATCTACTTTCTTTGATCTTGATCCTCTAAGATTTGATAGTCGTTTGTATCCATTGCTTTGTTTTGATCAACTGAATATTTAACTACTGCTCTCTTCCTCTAAGTCTTTTTACTCTTTACTGTGAACTCTAGTATAATTCTCCCATACACTCCTTCATCCATCACCTTGATTCAATTAGATTTCATCTTCCTTATAAAGATATTCGAAGACTTAGGGTTAGATGTGGATATACAATCTATATTGAATCTTTTTTTCTCGCTCATTCCTTGCACTTTTGTTATTGGTTGCATGCCTTCTCCATTTTTCTTATTGGTTGCATGTAGATTGTATAGGAAATAGAGAAGATTCGATCTTATCACTTAAATCCTTTGAGATTCATCATATGTTGACCATGAAAATGGTTTACATCTAAATTAGTGAAATTACAAACTCATATGTGTATTGTGTTACTTAGCACTTACTGGTTCCTAATGCTCAGCACATATAAAACATTGGCTTACTCGGCTCTTGTTGCATTTCTATTTTTCTTGGCATCATTTGTGACTTGGCACTTAAATATCACTCAGCTCTTGTATCATGCTCGACACCTGAACTCATTCAGCACTTGATCTTTGCTCAGCACCTGAAGGCTACTCGGCACTTGAAGATCACTCGGCACCTGTTGGATTTGTTGACTCAGCTCATGTTGTGGCTTGGCATACGTAGTGTGCTCGGCTCCAATGTAGAGAGTGGTTAAGTGTGTTGGCACTCAAATTTCAAAACCATTTTGAGACTAACAATCTCCCCCTTTGACATGAGTGACAAAAACAGTTAACTAAGCATTATTTATCTAACCTTATGAGTACATTCACTAATTTTTTCGATATATATACAGAGGTTTTTAAAAACTTGATCAAAATTTTGTAACTTACAATATATACCTCAAAATTATTGTAACTCCCCCTGAGTTGATTATGCCATTATCTGTGCTATCTTGGTAACCAAAATTTTGTGCTATATATCATGCTCCCCTTTTATCTTGTCTCCCCCATTCATCTTGTCCCCCCCCTATTCATCCTAAAATATCTCCCCCTTTTTGACACTTTTGTCAAGGGGTTTTAAGGGTTAAGACCATATTTTGCCAAAAATGTACTGTTTACCTCCATAATCATCCATAATCATCCTGAGAGCTACATCCCAATAATGCAAAGCAATTTCCAATGACTTGTGTTGGATGGCAGTCTCTGCAGCAAGGCAAACAAGTCCTTTTAAAGGAGAAAGATTAGGATCTTTCTTGAGAACAGTTTCAACATAAACCTATTCTTTATGGAGTACTTCCAAATGTGGGGTAATGGAGGATTGTAGCTATATTAGTTTTGCCTTGATGGTGGCCTCTTATGTTGTTAACACAGCTACTTCTTTCTGGGTGTGAAGTGTTTGATTAAAATACTTCTCACTATGAGCTAGATCTTTGGGTAATTGTGTGCTTGAAATCTTCAAATACCTCTCCAAGCTCATTATTCTTTGGCTTGTCTCTTGTGAAGTATGAAAAGTCACACAGCTTTGTGTATAATGAGAATATATTCTCATTTACCTTTTTCACTTTGTCAAGCATTTTTGCCAATTCAACCTGGGAAAGTACAATTTCACTCGATATTTTCTCATTTACTTGCCCTTGGAATTTTCTTTTAGACCATTCCATAAGTTTTACATTTGTTTCTTGGTCTTCATTTGTCACTTGGTCAACAATATCTGATAATTACTCCATTATATGCTTTGACTCATCTAGTGACTGCAAACTGAAGGCATCCATAAAGATGTCCTTAATCTCATGTAATGTTTGCTTTTGTTTATACTCCTTCCTGAGTATCTATTGCCTCTTTCTTCTATTCAATGCTTCCTGCACCTCATTGATTTGATCAATGCTTATTATTTTTGAGTCATAACTTGGTATGAATATCTCCTCATCTAATTTAGGGTCTCCATAGTGAAGTACCCTTGCAACTTTTGTAGTACTTGATCCTAGTGTTGATATTTGCAGTGGCATTGCATCATTGCTTGGTTGTTTTGAAGGAATTCCCAAGGTAGGCAAATTTATCAATGTTTGTATTGCCTCCTATTGTTTAGGGGTTTCCTCTACTTTCTCCTCCTATTGTCTACTACCTTGATCAATTATAGAAATTTTAGGAAGCGTACCTTGTGTTTGTGCTATAGGATCAGATGTAATAGTCAGTCCTGTTTGTTCTACTTCTTTGTCTCCTGCTGCACTCGGCTTCTATACTATGGTATCAACTATTCCTGATGAAACAACTATTTGTATTTGAAGTTGACCACTACTAGCTATAAAGATGATGGAAGGTGGTTCTTGTGGATTCACCTTATCTCTAACTGTGTCTTCTACTAATTTTTTTAATTCATCCACACTGACCAATATTGGATCTATACATAATTTTTCTTATTTTGTGGATTGGTCAAGGATTCTTTTGAGATCCTCTACAATTAAAGGATTGATGTTCTAAGAAAAAGTGTCAGCAACATCCTATACAGTTATAGTTTTTGTAGGTGTGATGGGTACATGAGGAGGCCTAGAAGGTGGCAATTCTGTGTCTTGCACACTCTGTTCTTTTTGCTGCTCCTACTCAGTTGTTGTCGTTTCATCTTGTTTTTGTGTCTCCTCCTCCTCTATTTCTTTCTCCTCTCCATCTTTCTTTTCTTCTCCCCTCTTCTCTTCTTCTTCTTTCTTTTCTTCTTCCTTCTCTTCTTCTCCTTTCTTTTCTTCTTCCTTCTTCTCTTCTTCTCCTTTTTCTGTATTCTTTACTTCTTCCTCCTCTTTCTCACTAGGCTCTTCATGTTCTATGTTTTGTCCCTCAAGGGGATCTTCTTCTTCATCTTTGATAGTAGTCAAGCCATATATCAATTTCCATATTTTTGTTGACTTACTGACTACATTTTCAATCTTTTTTTGTAAGATATCAAAGGCTCTATGATTTGGTGTGAAATTGCCACTATATTTCTTATTAGCCTTTGTTATTTGACCTCTTGTTAGGTTAGGCATCACCTAAGCTAAGGTAGATTCTCTTATCTCCTTTTCAATTTTTAGAAAATGATGCCATTTATTTTCAATTATCTCATATAATTCTCTAGGCATGGTATTGTCTAGCTCTAGAGGTGTAGTCTTGAATTCAGCCATCATGGCATATACTGATTCTTCTATTTTCTTTTGCTCTTCTTTACTGAGCTTTTTGAAGTCAATGCTTTTCAAATCAGTAAAATCTGCACTCTTAATATTTTCACAAATTTTATCTAAGGCTGATTTTGGAGGATGAGTTACCACTCTGAATTGGTTGATATCTTCTGACTCTATTCTTTCCTCCTCATCAGAATCTAGTTGTGCTAAATATTTTCTTTTTTTCTTTGCACTTCACCAGTCTGTTCAATAGCCTTCTTCTTCTCTTTGATTTTCTCCTTGGATTTTTGTGAGGATGCCCTTGTGGTAGCCCTTGTAACTGGTATTTGTGGCTTGGCTTGAGTTGGCTTAGCACCCTTCTTTGTTTTGGGCTAGGCTGGAGGTTGTACTATTGCCTTTCTTTTCTTTGGCTCGACTTGGGTTGGTGCTTCCTTGGCTTCTTCTTCCTCAGCACCTTCCTCCTTGTCTTCACCTAGGCCTTGAGTCAATTCCATTTGGCCTTGCTCTTGTCCATCCTCATCATCTTCTTCTTCTTTTGCTTCAGCCTCAATTCCTTCACCAAATTTCTTCACCAATTTATCTTTGTTTTTCATTATGGAGGTAGTCTTTAACTCCATATTCACCTTTGACCTTACCACATCATAAGTGACAAAGTGTGGGGCAGTCTTGTCTTTCTCTTCTACCAATAATGCAGTTATTGCTGCAGATGCTTCATCTATGTTGATCTCATAACCAAATGGCCTTGGCCATCTCACCCTTGGAACTATTGCTTGGATATAGGTGAAATCAATATAACTAAGCAACATATATCATTAGTATGTCTTTTCACTAAGGAAACTGGTATTCTTACCCTTTGCTTCATTGATTTCTTGAAATCCTCAAAATAGCTTGCTATCAGTGTGTCAATATTGTCTCCCATTTGTTCTATATATTCATTAATTTGGGATATGATAGTTCTATCATTTCTCCATGTAACTTTACCAAAAGAAGGAAATTCATTCTAAACATAAAAGAATATACAAACCAAAAGTGCACCAAATTTGTATTGGGCACCCTTTGTCCTTCTTATAGCTGCTAGGTTCTCATTAATCTATTGTAGTTGCAGTTCTGCAAGATCATAAGTATGATCCTTTTTCACCAATTTGTAGCCTACATCTACTGCAATACATGGCACACTATTGAGTCTACTGGATTGATAGAATTTATGGGCAATAACTCTAATAGAAAATTCAATGAGAAGATCTTGAATGGTGTGAATTGTCATTCCTCTTTTATTCCACTGGGAACCTATGTGTTTCTCAATAACCTCCTTAGATTCACTTCTCAAGGTCTTGAACCAATCTAGGGTAGGATATCCAGTTACCCTATGAATGATTCTTTTCATGATCTTGATGGGAACATCTTCTAACCACCGACTACCATCATGAATTCTACTTAATATAAGTCTGATCCATTATGTCTTAAATACAGTGGGAAAACTCAAAACTTGTGTTAAACCCTTCCTTTCAACAACTTTGTATTCATCCTTAAAAACTCCATCTACACACAACTTCTCATAGGCTTCCCTTATTTCCATATCTCCTATGGCTCCTATCTTACAATTATAGCATCTTCTTACATCCTGAACCATTACAACTTTTGGGGGTATGTGAGAAAGGGCTCTGACGGGATCCTTCTTGTATGAAACTTTAGGGATGGGACAAAAATCAAGTTTCTTAACCTCATTAGATACTAGCTGGACTTCAAACGACTCTTTTTCATGGGTTTTCTTAGAACTCCAAGCCATTTGTGCAAACTAGGGTTTCCTTTACATAGAAATATGAAACTGCGTAGCTTGGCACAAATGAAAATACCTCAAGATCGATGAAAACGTGTTGTAAGAGATTGGAATCTACTTGGAATACTAGATTCTCTGCTATGAAGTTGCTCCACTCTCTTTCTCTTCTTTGCTTCTTGATTGCGATGAGGAAGAATGATTGAAATCGCAATAATATACCCTATTTCCATTCCACTAAATGCTCAACTGCCCACTTAGCTTCTGAAAGAATTTTAACATTACTCAGCTTGCACTACATTTTCACTTCACTCAACTTCCATTGGATTTATTTAACTTGGCATCAATTATCAACTGAGTTGTTGTTAGGAACACGACATGTATTGGGGATCTACTCGACATTTGAGGACAATTTGACAACTTTGTAAGAATCTTCATATTATGTCTTGGCATCTTTTCTTATGCTTATTTCTTCTTTTCAGTACTTCTTTGTCTTGGGACTGATGTATGATGTAACTTTGTATATCATTCCCATACACCTCTCTTATGCTTAGTTTGATGAAGTGTGATCACTTGACCCATTGGGTAAAGTGATCCCTTCACTTGATGTGATGCACTCATCTTTCTTTTTCCAAGTCTTATTCATTTGCCTTCTTATCTTTTCAAAATCAATCTTTTCTTTTCCTTTGTTGGATTTAGTTTTTGGTGCTTTTGACCTTGTAGGATAGTTTCTACTAATATGACCAATTTTCAAGCAACTAAAACATGTGGTTTGGTTCAACCATCTTTTATAGTTCCCCTTGAAATGTGTTCTTATGCAATTCTAGGGTATATGTCCATATTCTTGACAATAATGACAGCTATACCTGGTGTTATAATCCCAACAGTAGTGGTTTTCTTTTATTTTTTCTGGTTGATTTGATGTCCACATAGGCTTTGATCTACATTCAAATGTTCTATGTCCATACTTCTCACAATTATGACAATGTCCATCAAATCTTTTTGTCCTTGTGACTTTGGCCCTGCAATCTTGTGTCATATGTCCTTGCATGTTACACTTGTGATAGTAACCCTTGCTTTTGGGTGTGTTTGGCTGATTGTTTCTTCTACTCCTGCAAACATTGGCATTATGCCCCTTTTTGTTACAGTAATGACAAGTGGGTTTAGAATCCTTACCTTTGTCACTTCTTTGCTCAACACTCTTTGATGATTCCCCAACTTCAGTGCTATTGTATCCAAGTCTTGATGTATCATGGGCCGATCTTGGGAATTTCATCAACTGTTCAAAGTATTTGATGGCTTCACTTGACTTGTTGAGATTCTCTACTATCTCTTTTTCTCTATTTAATTCATTCTACAGTTGTTCATTCTGCATCTTCAAAGTAGAGATCTCAATATCTTTCATATTGAATTCATGATGAAGGTTCATCATTTGGGCAAGTGTATCCATCTGCATGTTTGAGATCTTTATTAATTTAGTACATTTTTCTTCAAGTCTATTTGCAAGATTCCTTTTTTCATCTGCCATCATGACTCTATCCTTAACTGCTCTTTTCTTTTGTTCAGTGATTCCACATAACATTATGGCCTGTGATTCATGTTCCATCTTGAGAGATCTTATCTCTTCTGCTTGAACTTTATTTTTCTCCATCAGTTCTACTATTGCTACATCAAACTCTTTAGTGTCTCGATTGGCAAACACTTGTGTGGTATCAATCTCCCTGTAGTTTATATCATTTTTAGCTATGGCTATCTCTTTCCTTCTTTTCAAGGATTTTCTTAATTCCACTCTAGCTTCTTCTACCTTGTGTAGAGCGAGATGTACATCTATCACCTAGTTCTCAATGATCTTTCCAAGTTTGAAAACTTCCATCTTTAGATCTTTTTCTCCAAGCTATTAGGCTTCTTCTTAAGGGAACTAAGCTCTGATACCAATTGTTGGAATGACTTAATGGAAACAATGCTTTTGAGATGGGGGGGAGGGGGGGTGGTGAATCAAAAGTACTAGCTTTTGACCTATTTTTAAACCCTTAATAACATATTATTGAAATGAACATGCATGCATATCAACATTAAGAAATCATGAGAAACACATATGCATCACCACATAACACTTGAGATTTTGGTAACCCAAAAACCCTCCAAGAATATGAAGGTGAAATTGGGTTGGGGATGATACCCACAAAATCACTGCAACAATAATGTTTGACCACTTCTGATGGTTTGCCCTATTAAAGGCTTTACACTATGCCAATAGTGACCTAGTTAAAGGATTTACAAACACTTTACATGAAGTGTTACCCTGTTAAAGGATTTAATCACCTATTTAAAGGATCTACAAAATAGCTGTTAAGCTAAGCTATCAACATAGGGTTTCCTTTCTAATACAATTGCTAGAGAGTATTAGGTATAATAAACCTGATAGCTTACAATCCTTGATTGCTGAATTTAGGCACTTGATCTTCTTTCTCTAATCTTGATCCTCTGAGATCTGATACTCATTTGTATCCCTTGCTTTGTTCTGATCAACTAAATATTTAACTGTTGCTCTCTTCCTTTAAGTCTTTTTACCCTTTACTGTGAACTCCAGTATAATTTTCCCATACACTCCTTCATCCATCACCTTGATTCAATTAGATTTCATCTTCCTTATAAAGACATTTGAAGACTTAGGGTTAGATGTGGATCTACGATCCACATTGAATCTTTGTTTCTTGCTCATTCTTTGCACTTTTGTTATTGGTTGCATGCCTTCTCCATTTTTCTTATTGGTTGCATGTAGATTGCATAGGAAATAGAGAAGATTCAATCTTTTTACTTAAATCCTTTCAGATTCATCATATGTCAACCATGAAAATGGTTTACATCTAAATTAGTGAAGTTACAAACTCATATGTGCATTCTATGTTTCTCAACACTTACTAATTCTTGATGCTCAACACATATAACAAATTGGCTTACTCGACTCTTGTTGCATTTCTATTTTCCTCGGCATCGTCTGTGACTCAGCACTTAAATATCACTTGGCTCATGTATCATGCTCAACACTTGAAGTCATTCGGAACTTGATCTTCACTCGGCACTTGAAGGCTGCTCAGCACCTGAAGATCACTTGGCACCTGTTGAATTTTTTGACTGGGCTCATGTTGTGGCTCAGCATACGTATTTTGCTTGGCTCCAATGTAGAGAGTGGTTAAGTGTGTTGGCACTCAAATGTCAAAACAATGATTAATTTGGTTGTTATGAAGGTGTTCACGTAATATTTTCTTATATTATTATTATTGAACTTATAGTTATATTAAGATGTTATATATATATATATATATATATATATATATATATATATATATATATATATATATATATATGCAAGAGTAATGGAAATTTATTCTAGGAATGATATATGTATAATTATTGAATCTAAACATAGTCTAAAGAAAATAATTTGAAAGCTAATAGTATCAATGGCTAAGTTGGAACTTAGAAAATCTCATAGTGCCAGTACATGAGATGTGTCCTCTAGTATTAATGGCTTATGGTGCTAGTGCAAGAACTAACTATATCCAATGTATCAATGGCTAAATGAGTAATGAACACTATAGTGCCAATTTAGGAAGTGAGATCCTTGTATAAATGGCTATCGTGCTAGTGTGAGAGATGAGTAATCCTATATAAATGACTAGATAATAATGAGGTAATGGCCATAACTATGGCTAGAATAATATATTTAAACTTGTTGATACTCAAACCTAACATCTAGTTTGGCAGGTAATAATGTTCCAATCTAACTCTAATTATTAGGGACATTACAGTGGTAAAAGAGCATAATCTTGTTATCCTATGGAACTGGTTAGTCCACACATTGTCATACCTTAAAGAATGGTGGCAAGGGAACTAGCCCAAGAAGTAAGGAAATTTATAGAAAAAACTAATGAGAGATTTGAAAGGACTAAAAAATACAATAGGGTACTACTAGAAGCTATACAAAAATTACTCCACTCATGAGTAAAATGAACCCTCACCACAAAGTTCAATCCCACAAGAAACATTCCCTGTGTTCATTTCAAGAGAAGAACCTACTGCAGATAATGGAATGACCTCTAATAGCATGGAAGAAATTGCACAAATGTATGCCAGCTTGGACCCCAATATTTGACAACTTATTCCCTTTAAAGAATACTATGAATCTAAACTCATGGAAAATAGAAAGAAACATCATGTAGATGAAGGCCTTCAGAAGAAGGTAAATAAGGTAAAATTACCATGTTTTAATGGGTCAGGTGAAGAAACTTCTCAATCATAGGTCCAAAAGTTAGATATATATCTATCTTATAGTCCTATGATAAAAAAAAGTTTTATCAAGTTTGTCATACTTAATTTAAGAGGATCAGCCCAGAAATGGTGGTATTATGGAAAACTTTCCCTAGGACTCAAAAAAATTGCCTCCTATAGTGAATTCATTGAAAAATTGATGAGTAGGTTTGATCTAAGAGATCCAGAATGGTACTTGGAATAGCTAACTCACCTAAAACAATTAGGGTTAGTAGAAGAATATGCAAATCAACTTCAAGATCTTTCTACAATGGTTCCTAATATATCTTCAAGTCAACTCACTCATTTATTCATGGAAGGACTTTAAAAATCCATTAAAGCTCAAGTAAAACCCTTTGAGCCCCAAAACCTTGAAGAAGCCATCAAAAAAGCCAAGAAAATTGAATCTAATATATATAGGGACAAGCCAAATAATTCTACATCCATAGTATCATACAAAATAAAGAGGTGAAGCACAATCATGAAGGTAATTCATGCTACTACTACAAGGAACCATGGAACCAAGATCATAGATGTCACAAAATGGAAGAATTAAAAGCAAAAATATTATGTTTTAGATGTAATGAACCTTGGAAGCATGGTCATCAATGTAAATGAGGACAAATGAATACAATAACATATGATGATGAAACTCCAAACAAAAAGGCAAGAGTCAAGGAATAGGAACATGCAACATTAGTAGTCATCACTCAAGAGAATGGGGATAATCCCTTTCGAATCACTCAGTAGAATGGAATATTGGAAAAGTTTTTTTTTTCTTGAGGACAAGAAAATTTGGGAAGGGTGGACTATCATGAGCTTAAATTCATAAAAAAAATTCATAGATTATGATAAATCAATTAATAATTATATCTACTCATAAGATATAATTGTTAAATCTACCAATAATACTATTTTAATATATATGATTATTGAATGTCCAAAATGATATTATACATTATCATTTAAATAAAATCATTTATGTTTACATATGAATGATAAAGTAAAATTTCTAATTAAATTACTTAATAATAATTAACTAACTAATCCAAGTCACTAATATCATCCTACCTTAAACATTAAGAAGAATCCATCTATGTAACATAATGATGGCTCACGACACATATTTTCTCCCACATATAAAATGGAGGAATACATTTAATCAAAAATAATGGGGGAGATCAAGGGACTACACAGTGGTGAAGTAAGGAAGGAGGAAAAAGAACAGGGAGTGACATTGAAGGACCAAATCACAATCACCGTAGAGTACAAATGTTGTAGATGCCAATTGTTATCATTGTGTTGATGTGGATTTGTATATTTTGAACATTGTAGATGGGATAGTTGATTTAAAGGTCAAAAATGTAGGTGTCAGACCCTATCAATGAGATAGGAAGGTGTGCCACCTAATCGATAAGAGTATACGATATGTAAGCTGATATATGCCATGATTAATTTGGTTGTTATTGAGGTGGTAAGGTAATTTTTTCTTATCTTATTATTATTGAACCTATATTTATATTAAACTTTTGAATATATGATCTTATATATATATATATATATATATATATATATATATATATATATATATATATATATATATATATATATATATATATATATATATATATATATATATATATATATATATATATATATATATATATATATATATATATATATATATATATATATATATATATATATATATATATATATATATATGTATTTATGTATGTTTGTATGTATGTATGTATGTATGTATGTATATGCAAGGGTAATGGAAATTTATTCTAGGAATGATATATTTATAATTATTGAGTCTAAAAAAGTCTAAAGAAACTAATTTGAAAGCTAATAGTGTCAATGGCTAAGTTGGAACTTAGAAAATCTCATAGTGCCAGTGCATGAGATGTGTCCTCTCGTATAAATGGCGTATGGTGCCAATGCGAGAAGTAACTATATCCCATGTATAAATGGCTAAATGAGTAATGAATATTATGGTGCTAGTGTAGGAGGTGTGATCCTCATATAAATGGCTATCAAGATTACTAACCTTGTATAAATGTCTAGATAAGAATGAGGTAATGAACAAAACTATGGCTAGAATAATATATTTAAACTTTTTGATATTCAAACCTACAATCTATTTTTGCAGGTAATAATGTTCCAATCTAAATCTAATTAGTGGGGACATTATAGTATAGGACTGAGGTGAATATTGTGATTTTATGAGATATATGTTTTATGAGCTTAGGGTAGGTTATCTATGTGTATGCTAGGAAGTGAATTGCAATGGATTTTGGAGCACTAAAGAGGGTGCTTGGGTAACCCTTTGTAAGTTGTATTAATAAGTGATAAAATTTCATTAATGAGGTTAAAATGAATTACCAATAGCCATTGTATTACCTTTCCCGTGCCTTGAGTGCTAGTATACACTAGGATGAGAGTAGAGATGATTCTTGGTAGCAACCTTGCCTCGTTAGTATGCCTTGTATGTAAGAAAGGATAATTGATGCTACATAGAGTCATTAGGGGGATAAAGTCTAGAGATGCAGCCAAGGTAACCTTAGAGTTTACTCATGTGATGACACTATCCCACATGCATATTAAGTTTCATACATATCTTTGTTGTCTCTAGGATTAGATGTTACTTGTGTATTTGGTACCTCTAAGATAGATTGCTATCAGGATTCCTTGACCTAGATTCTAGTTATGACTTTTGGATTGTTATCCATTTGGAACTTGATATTATCTCCTCAACATAGTGGGAGTGGGCCATTTAGGTTACATGAGGTTGGGTGGTAGTGTTTCTTATACCATTGAGATCCAATAGCTAGATGCTAATGCTAGATGTACCTTGTGTAGTTGCTTTATTATTTTGATCTTCTAATTATGTTTTACGGTCATATTCTAGTATATTATACTTTGATTGCTTGAGGAACTATGAGATGGTATATCTTATCATGATGTATATTCTTTTAGAATTTCATACACTATGACTTGTACAAAGGATGCTTATGCATTTTGGTTATGTAATGTGGCATATTATGTACTTGTACATGATTTCATGTGACTTTGTACTTATGATTATTATGTGACATGGACTTGGTTTATTTATCATATTTAATCTTTTAAAATTTATGTATGAGATTCAACATCATGGAACCCTTGAGAGATGTAACTATTATTGTGTTTCTTATGTATGTATGTGAGTTATTCCTTCTCCTATGTTATCTCTTGATTATTTCAATCTTTTAAAAAGAAGATGTTTAGAAAACTTTGTAACATTATAGGTTAATTTCTCTCGGATTCCCTAGTGGGAGATTACATTAGAGTTAGGATCCAAGGTTTAAAATTAAATTTATATGACACTTAGTGTTATAAGTGGGTTTAATAAGTGGTAAGTGTTACATCAAGATAAGGAATGTGATTATGGAAAGTATAAGATTCAAGTGTAGTGTTGGAGTATAACTACAATCAAAATTGGGATATAGGTTTTGAATATGAATTGAATAGTGAAAAAAATTTACTTGTATATTGCTCATTAAAGAAGAATTATAAGTCACAACACGAGTATTTAGATGATGTAAAACATGTGAAAGAATACATAAGATTAATCAACTATATAGAAAGTATTTCTTCATAATAAGTGCTATTATAACACTTATGAATAGTGCTATTGTGATAACTATGATTAATCTATTTATAATGTACTCCCTCCCTCTCCCAACCTCTCTCTCTCTCTCTCTCTCTCTCTCTCTCTCTCTCTCTCTCTCTCTCTCTCTCTCTCTCTCTCTCTATGTATATTTATTGTTAGCATTAATACTGATGATATTCCTTTGGGGGAGTATCCTAAGCATTGAAGAGCATAGAAATGCTACATTCATGACTATATTTTTCATTGATGTCAACATAGCAGAAAGTTTGTGTAGACTGAAAAAGTAGAAGACATAGATCATAGTTGCATGGATAATTTTTGGATTGTTTGGTGATGCATGGTCATGGACATGTTCTATATTGTGTCTTGATGTTATGGTTCAATACACAGTAAGTCAAAGTTGTAGGAAAGTTATTCCTTATGTGTGAACCCACAATAGTGGGTTACACTTTTTTGGAGGAAGAAATTCCTCCAAAAATGTACAAGATGAATTTTTGGCCCCAAAACTTTTGATAGAAAGTACTCACATAGTTTTGATAGAGACTACTTTTGATGGTAGTTTTGATCAAAACTAACTTTAAAAACATCCTAAATAGTTTTGATAGAAACTAAATAGTTTCTATCAAAACTAACTAAACATGAAAAAATCAGCCTAAATAGTTTCAATAGAAACTAACTAAAAATAGTTTCTAAAAAAACCATTAAAAAACTTTTGACAGAAAGTTAGTTTCTATTGAAACTACTTATATTATAAAGAGCAATACAAAAGCAGAGTACCTAAGAAGTAGTTTCTAGTTTTTGTATTATATCTTCTTATAGAGATATAATCTGGTGATTTATGTAGTGCCTCTTCCATTTGATTTTTGTAGGTCATCTTTATGGATGCAACCTTGATGATCTTTCTTTGTGAGTGATCATGATTGGGACCATGAGTGGTCTACACCCTTTGAGTGATTATATTTATGTTATTGTATCAGTTGGATTGATTATTCTTATGGCTGATTTATAAGATTATGATGTGTTAGATGGTTTCACTAAGGTTTGTGCTAGTGATCACCAGGATTATCATGATGTTGTTCCATGATTACCTTGAGTTGTAGGAAAAGATTGCTACACTTGACTAGGTTCTTGTAGTAGTGGTTAGCCATGTATTTGATGATGTTTACTTATGTGTTTTAAGTGCATTTTTATGTTGTTTAAAAACCATTATTAAATTCTTAAATAATTAGAATTGAATTGTCCATGTTGGATTCATTAGTTATGTGCTACAAATATTTACCTTGTTCATTTTGGTAATTTATGTAAAATGGCCTATTTAAATAAAATTAGTTAGTTGCTTTAATTATGCAATTTCACGTAAATATTGCTTTAGTTATTATAATTATGCATCTACACTTGATTGTGTTCATTTATTATGCAGGACTTATTTCCCTGGCAATGGCACATGGAGTTATTGATTAGACCTTTCATGTTGAGCCAATATTCTCCCTATATGGGTGATGTATCTTTATTGTTATTTTAATCCTCTAGTAATTGGTAAATCTACATTCATCATGCATTATGTGATTAGACCAATGAGCATGTCTATGCATTTAGGATTCTATAATGGTCACAGAAAATATTAAATTCAATGTTGCTTAATGGATTGAAGGGTTTATTTATTTTATTTAATCTTTATTTTATTGTCAAATAATTTGCTGTAGTTGGATTCCAATACAATTGGAATTACCTGATTTAATTTGGGTTAAGGGAGCCAAGAAATAATATAATTAATATGTCACTTTTCAAAAGTGCATATATTGGCTAAAGGTGAGTTTATTCTCACTTCTCACTTTTCTATTTGGGGGTTATTTGGAGAAAATTTCTCCAAACGCTCTTGTGAGATATTAGAGTTTTGCTCATTATGGGAGTTTCAATTGGTGGATCATTGTGAGGTTAGTCTCATTGGATTCATATTGAGATTTCTCCACTATGCCAATGGTTTCATTTGATTTGGCATCCCTAATATTTAAAATTATATTTCTCATTTTCCCTCTTGGCTGTGAGGTAGGGCTTTTTGGTTTTGCTGATTTTACTCTGTTTTAGCTTCAAATTTCTTGTCACTAAATGTTAGGGGGTGGTGAACTAGTGTTCCCTCCATTTTTATGCATTCATATCACCTGATTGGATGGGGTTGACCATTTCTATTTCATAAGATATTAGAAATGCAAGTTTAAGTATTGTTATGTTGTTCGATTTCTGTAAAGTGTCTAGGTCCATGATTTTATTTGAAAAGTGTGATGTTGGGTAGATTTGATTAGTGGATTTTTTATTTTGTCAAATTCCAAGATGTTTTAGTTTTGGGTGTTTCGGCATTGTCTCATTTTGCATGCCATTAAGGTTTTCACCCATTTCTTTGTTTGGCTTATTTAGAGTTTTGATCTTGTATCCCTTGCCTTAATGATTAAGATCATGGAATTAGAATGGTTGTAAGACATTTTAGAGTATATTATTTCTCAATTCAAACTTTTGTTTCCATAGTGGATTTTGTGGACTTGTGTCTTTTGTCAAATTTTCTAGATTGGGTCTCTGAGCATGTTTGATGATATTATTGGACCCTTGGTCTTGTGACCCTATTCTTGAATTGAGATTTCAATTACATTATCACCTGAGAACTTTGAGTTTTAGGCTTTTTATTCTTGCCTTGGTTTGCATGCCACCCATATTTTGTTGAGATTTTGTCAATATTTCCTTAAATCATGGAAATGGATTCTATTCATGTTTCCTAGCACATTATTTTTCCCTTCATGGAAATTGGGATTCATGTAGAATCCATACTCCTAGATTTAGGTCGATTGAGTGAGTCCATGATGCTTGGTGATTTACTATTCATTGGGATTCATGCAGAATCTATACTCCTAGATATAGGCCAGTTGAGTGATCTTGTTATACTTGGTATTTTGATGCCCTTATTGTTTATGATCATTGTGTGGTTGGTGTACCCACAGAAAGGTACATGAGCATGCACTTGTTTGGTTCTTGCAAGACCCAAGCTCCTAGTTGCTTTCCATTGAGTTATGTTCATTAGGCTTGGTTTCGGAAACTACATTGCCTACGGGCACTCATCATGTGATGAGCATGGGTATGTAGGGTAGACCAATGGAGGGGCTTCTCTTGTAACCTTGAGTCATGTTCCTGGTGAGGTATATATGAAGAAATTTCTAATAAGTGATAAAAAAATAAATTTATGGGTAATTAATTAAGATAAGAAAATATTGCATACCTACACATCAAAGATGTGTAGTGCCCATTCAGTTATCTAAGGGTAATTGTTCACACTACTCATCTTGGGACACAACACATTGGCCTCTCGAGGGAGTCCTAAGGGAGAGCTTCCATACAATTTTTAGCATGGGAGTCCCAACTAATCTACTATCCACTAGATTCCCTATATAATAGACCCATAGAGTATCTAACTAGGACCTATTGTATTGCATTATCTCATGAGCTTGGTTTCAGTCCTCTGTATTGTTTGGAATGAGTGTTAGCCATGGATGGATGATTGTGTTGTGTTTTTTTGGTTAGATAATTATCTCCATCAGCATGGCATGAGTGAGCCTATAGGTACCATGTGGTTGGGAGGCATAGCTACCTATACCACTAGTAGAAACTAGTGTATAGAGATGGTCTATTTCCAATTTGAGGTTGATGTTGGATATTTAGTTGGTACTTTGGCATATCTTGAATATTTTTTCTAGTGATTTTATGTTTTACTTTGGATGCATCAATATCATGTTTAGATGATGATTAGTATGTTACTTAATGCATTCCTTTATCATGGTGTTTTATCATAATTCTAGATGATGTTTCTTACCACTATTTTGGATTAGTTATATTATTGGTATATTATCATTTTGGATGTACTTGTTCTTATGATGTTATTTGATGATTATTGGTAAGAATCATCTCATGAAACAACTCCAACTATCTTGTTGGCAATTTGAGATTCATGCTTGGGGGATGGCTAAGGCCTTTGAGGTCTCATGATGATATTATGGATGGAAGGAAATGAGCATGGTTTTTTTTAGTATAGCTTCATTGTTGGTGCTTTTCTTCTTGTGATATTTAATTTACGCACATGTATGTTTATTATGATGTTGATTTTGAGTTTTTTCACCTCAACTAAAGTGGTTCTGGTACTACCCAGTGTGGAGGTTCTAACTCTATCTTCCTTATAGAATTTTCATCAAGCTTTATCCTTATAAATCTAGAAGACATTGGTTTAGCATTGGGTGCGGCTGGAAAAGTATCACATGGCTATAGGAAGAAATATTGTGTGATACAGGAAAGTATCACACAATAGTAGAAAGTTCTTTCATGCAACATTGGTAAAGTATTGCATGATAGTAGTAAATTTTATCATATGATACTAGAAAGTATTGAATGGTAGTAATAAGAAGTATTGCACAATACTCTAAAAGTATCACCTAGTAGTATTGTACAATACTAGAAA
This sequence comes from Cupressus sempervirens, assembly GCA_028749045.1. NCBI lineage: Eukaryota > Viridiplantae > Streptophyta > Pinopsida > Cupressales > Cupressaceae > Cupressus > Cupressus sempervirens. The sequence continues at coordinate 196,003,597 of CM053789.1, read as the reverse complement.
AGTAGTGCTTGGTTTCAATGCAAAAACTTGCTCAGGAAAACAAGAATTTTTAGACTTGTTGGATGAGTTTAAAAGGGTGTTTTGGATACCCTATTGGGTTGCACCCCTTCCTAGTTCTTGATAGTTTGGAGAACAAGTTTTATTATTTCTTTGACTTTCTTATTTGGTTGTTGGATACATTAGTAACTAGTGACACTTGGAGATCATTGTTGCTTGGGTTGTTTGGTGTCTTCTATTGTAATCTTTTGATTAGTTGCATATTGATGCTGTTTGAATCCATGCTTGATACCTTAAAAAATGATTGGAATTTATTTTTCCTTGTTCCAAGGATCTTCAACTGAGGCATTACAATGTACAATCATTTACTAACAAAAGATAGGCTATTGATGGCATTAGCAAATGCTCAAGCCCTAGTATTGTATGTGTGATAAATTGTATAAACTGTGAGCTAATAGTGTTATTATAATTACAAATTAATTAATTATCTCATAATAATTCATTGGGAATGCCTCAAGGCTGACTCAAGGAATTATTTTTAAGATATGATATAAAGAAAATATGTTTTCCTTGATTGTAACAAGAAAATGGATGTAAGTGTTAAGTGTATGTTCTATGTGAAGTGCAAAAAGGAGCAGAGTGTTTGGAGAATGTGAGTAAGCGATCCAAAAAATGATTCAATGTAAAATTTGTGATCTAGTTACAAGATTAGAAGGTGTTTTCCTTGATTTTAATAAGAAAATGAATGTAAGTGTTAAGTGTATGTTCTATGTGAAGTGTGAAAAGGAGCAGTGTTTGGAGAATGTGAGTAAGTGATCCAAGGGATTATTGGACGCAAAATTTGTGAACTGGTTTCAAGATTAGAAGGAGCAAAAGTTTGGTTGATAAGACAAAAAAAGAGGAAGGATTAGTATAGTTCAATTCTATTATTCAACAAGGAATAATACAAAGATCATTTGGACATTGGGTTCATTGGTCTTTCCCTTGAATCTATTTGGACAGTGGGTCCATCTACATTCTACAACTCCTAATGAGGTTGGAATCTCCTAACAGGGATTCAAAACCTCCCAAAAAGGGCTGATATGTACTGAATATTGTTATAAACTTCTAATAGGGTCCATCCTCTAACAAGGAATATTTATATTAGTACATATATGGTCAAAGTTTATTAAGGTTGAAAATAGTGACATTAGTTGGATAATTAACTCACTCCCCGCCTACTTACTTATAGTGGTAGACTATATATTCTAACATATATATAAATATGAATGCTAATCTTCCTCTCTCTCTCCACCTCCTAATCTCTAAATACAACCACTAATATCTCTCTCCCTCCCTTCTCTTTACATACACCCCCTAATCTCTCTCTCTCTCTCTCTCTCTCTCTCTCTCTCTCTCTCTCTCTCTCTCTCTCTCTCTCTCTCTCTCTCTCTCTCTCTCTCTCTCTCTCTCTCGTGCACTTTCCCTCTCCCTATTATAGTTATGGATAGGGTTAAGATTAGGTATATAATTTATTAAATGCTTAGTACAATCACATAGATAGTTAGGGTTAGAGATAGGATCCAAGGTTTACAATTTCATTTATATGACACTTAATATTATGGTTAGCATTTATAAGTGGTTAAGTGTTAAACTAAAATAAGGGGTGTGGTTAAGGGAAGTATGAGATTTAGGTGTGGTATTGGAGTAGAACTATCATCAAAATTAGGATGTGGGTTTTAAACATGATGTGAATAGTTCAAAAAAATTAATTATATCTTATTCATGAAAGGGTAATTAGAAGTTCAAATTAAAATATTTAGATGATGTAAAAAGTGTGAAAGAATAAATAAGAATCAACTATACAGAAAATATTTCTCTATAATGATGTGAGTATATTATAAATTGTTGAATGTTTAATAATGCTAATGTAGGTTTTATTACATTGCTTATGAATTATATTCAATAAATATGCTTTTCATGAAGGACATCAATGTAGAGTGATGAATTTCCATTAACATTAATGAAATAAGGGTTATGCTTGGAATAAAGATGTTGCTTAGAATTAAAATATGGGGGGTTTATACTAAATTTAGTATGCAACATATATATCAAAGATATTATTTTTAATTAACATATTTAGTAGCCACATTTATTTAAGACGTCTTTTATGAAAATAAATTACTTTCTCTTATTATGAACTCTTTGTGAAAGTTAGATAGAACAATGGGAAACACAAATCCTAATACAACTAATTAGAAGAAGTAAAAGTCTAAAACCAAAGACAAGAATGAACTATATAGAAAACATTTCTCCATAATGATGTAAATACAAGGTGTGTTCTTCATTGATTAGGATTGTATTGCAACCTATATTTGAATAGTGATCATGAAAAACTTCTTTCATTGTTGAAGGAAACCCATCCAGTTTTGTGGATGTGTCTTGCAGAAGTATTGTAGCATTCTCCATCTATAGTATTTCCATTTCTTGAACATAATCATTTGACATTATTACATTCTCCATAACTTTAATTATAGTTGTGCTTGAGTCTTTAATTATTCATAAGAACTTTCCAAACTCAATCTTAAGGAAATTATTTGGGGCCACTGAAGTAGTTCCCACTTTTTGGCCAACTCTGACACTAAAATAGATATTTTTCAAAAAATCTTTACTTTCAAATGTGTATTACTAAAAAATTGTAAAGAATTTGGAGATGATGTAAAATAGTGATTTGTGGAATTTTCTATCTAGTTTCTAACACTATTTTTCAAAAAAAATCCAAAGTGATTGAAGTCCATTATGTTATCTCCTTCAAGAAGTGGTATATAAGAAAAATCAACATTTTTAAAAGATGGATGATCATTTTGATCAACATAACTTTTTTTAAAAATCATGATAATAATAAAATTCTTTCAAGTTTAGACGGTAACATCAATACCTAGGCATTTTAGTTGGTGTTATTTAATTTTGTTCAAATTTGTAGATTCTATTTGATGACAAAGTGATGTTAATGATAAATTAGACATAGGTTGATTTTGACTAATATAAAATGATTTGTATAGATTGAAATGAATTTTTTCTTGCTTTTTATGAAGGTATCACATACCTTGGTACAACATATTCTTATAAAAAATATATATATTTCATTTTCTATTTTTCCCAAAGCTTCAAACTAAGACTTGTTAGATGTCCAAACTACCTATGTTTAATAAAACTCCAAAGAATACATCACAATAAACACATTGTATAATAAAATTATAATCAAAGGAAAACTTATTCAAAGTAGAACAAGGTGATATATTTAGTTTTTAAAAAAATACCTATTTAGCTATTGTTTAAGCCCTAAGAAGGGCATAATTTGAGGCAAAAACTATAAAATTTGCAACAAAAACAAAAATTAAGCTGCTTCAAATGAAGGGTGCTTTGAATGAAGCGTTGGGAAGGGATTCAAGTTATTTCATTTATACATGTACCTGTGTATATATATTTTTCTCCATAATATTTATGTATATATTAAAAAAAAAATTGGTTTAGGTGTTTATAGAAAAACTACGCATGGTTGCAAGAGGATAGAAAAAACATGATCTTTACATTCTGTTATGAGAACCAATCATCAAAACTAGACATTGTACATGAGAAACTATTCATGTTTTTATTGTTATTGCATTGATGAGAATTATTTTGAATGCATCAACTAGGATCATGGATATGTAGGTCCATAGAGTTTGGTCCCACTTGTTGTTACTGATACAACTAATGGCTCAAATGAAGATGAAAACTTGATGACATCCCTTTGATTTCTTCTAATTATAACCATATCTCTAAACTAGTTCAAATTGGTAAGTATTGTTTATTTTTAAAAATTATTAAATTTGTTTATATGTGTGTCACAAAGATAATTTAGCTCACATATGTCTATATGTATGTATTTCTTATGTGTAGGAGAAATCTTTTCAGTTCTTGTTGAGCCTAGAAATGTAGAAAGAGTGAGTTACTACTTATTACATTGCATTGCAAAAAGGATGGAGTTAACTAAATATGAAGAAAGTGATGGAATATTAGTCCCTATAGGTTTATTTTTCAAATTGTATTATATTACACATAACTTATTATTAAATAATAATATTTTTTTATTAATATGTCTGTACACATTAAAATATATTAACTCTTAAATACATGGTGTGTGTAGGTTCAGTTGTTTTAGAGGCAACATATCTCAGGCAAGCCATATTAGTGAAACATGAAATTCAGTTTGTTGATCACAAACCTGACAATAAGGTGCTTCAATATAGTTACAATGTTATTTCTACCTCTATTAATCTACATCAAGTTAAAAATCAAAGTGGATGAAGCATGTGGAGACTAGATACCAAGGATCATGAAAGATTATTAAGTGTTCTCCATATCACGTGGAATCTTGAGATATTTCATATATATCTTCATTGAAGAGATATTTAAAATGTATGTTTATTTAACACATTTATGATTTATTTTCATTTCATGTTTAGTCCACTTATATATACACATGTACATATGTATTAATTTCATGAACTTGAGACTTCAACATTTAAGACTTCATGCACATACATGTTTATGAACATTTCATGTTTAAGGTCCTTGTATGTTTATGTTTCTTTCATGAAGTTAAGACTTATAAATATGTATGTTCATTTAATGATTATATTATTTAAAAAATTGTGTGTAGACTTGTATGCATGTGTATGATACGTGTATGTTTATTTCATTTTAGGACTTAAATCTAAATTATAACATATTGAATCACCTAAATCAATCACATGTAATTAATATCTATTTACTATATTATTTAATCAATGACATATAAGCATAAATATAGAAATTAAAATCACTAAAAATTTGAACAAATCAAATGTGTGTGTAATCATTAACTAGAAACATATATCTAGATCACACATGTTTAATCATAAACTATAAAGATATATCACATGGAGCATAAAGTAAAAACATATATAAAATGTCTAATCATAAGAATCATATAAATATATGCCATGCATCGTAAATGGACCATAAACATGTGCATACACATGTCAATACATATATAAATGTAAAATCATAGACATGTACATGTCTTTATTCAATTGAAAAATGATAAACTAAACATATCATGCATAAATTGTAAACTAAAGAGTCATCCAAGCACATATGAAAAGAATGACCCTCTAGGTGAGACTAATGAGAATCATGTGGTTGCAAAGTATCAACTAATCCCTACAAATTTAGTGTACACAACAATTTGTTAGACATGTACATGTGTGTGTGCATGTCTGTGTGTGTGCATGTGTGTGTGTGTGTGTGTGTGTGTGTGTGTGTGTGTGTGTGTGTGTGTGTGTGTGTGTGTGTGTGTGTGTGTGTGTGTGTGTGTGTGTGTGTGTGTGTGTGTGTGTGTGTGTGAGTGAGTGTGTGTACATATAAATACATATACATATATATATACATATGAAAATTAAATTAATTTGAAAAGTCTAAATTTAAATTTCACCTTAGCACTAGTGGGTGTCACATCCATCATATGTGTACTCCAACCAATAGTAGGTGTCATATTGATAATGTCTCTCCTCTCTCCATGATCAAATCCCACACTAGAAGAAGTAGGCAATGCTACATGTGCCTAGAAAAATATTATTCATTGATAAATATCAATCCATGTATATGTACACTTGTGTATAGAATTGAACTATTGTACAAAAAAAAAACTAAAAAAAGAGGCACCTAGGTTTGAGGAGCAAGAGGGTCATCCATGACACATGCTATAGTTTCATCAATAGAAACTTCATCTCTAATCATTTCAATCCTCTATAATAATGAAGAGTGCAAAGTGGTGACCAAGTGAGATGCAAGTGGTATAGAGTAATTGGTATTATGACCAACTATCATCTCCATATATGATCCCACCCTAGTGCCAACCTCAATATGACTCAACTTTTGTAGCTACTTTTAAAGAATGTCTAGTCCATTAGTAGTAATAGTAACATCTACAACTCGTATCCCCTCAACTAGATCTGTAGTAGACTTTTGTACATTTGAGCATTGTGTTGAGTACTATGATGGATGTTGAGTTGAATGCTAAGCTAAGTATTGAGTTGACATATGTGTCAGTTGTTGTGTTGAGTGTTGATCACCAAAGTCCTATGCACCTTGTTGTGTATCACTAATCCTATATGCAACCTTCTATATAGGTATCCTCTAAATATCAGCAATGTATGAATATTCCTATAATAGATCATCTCAAAAAATGCAATGCTATATCCATATGTTTATGCTCACCACCAAGGCTATGTATATATCCTAGAGTAGGAAGATGTGCAGCTCTATAAACCTCATCACTCAACACAGTAGGTATAGTACTAGATGATGCCTCTGAAGACCATCTAGGTTGACTAGTTCTTCTCATAATATATCTACCCAGAGTGTCAAATGTAATGCTACTAGTTGCAACTACAATGTGTCCTATCTTATCAATTACTTCCCTCTAGGAAATAATAACAACTCTATCCATAGTAGTGGCCATCGTTAGGGTTACAACCAGAGTCCTCAAACAGAATAACTATCAAGGATTATGTTGAGGTCAACTAGTTGAATGATACTCATCACAATCTGTAACTTTTCCACATCCCTAATCATAATATCATGGAATATCTAAATAGTTGACATAGTGCCCCAAATGGAACTCTGCATCAAACAACTAGATAAAATACAATGGTATTTGGTCATTATAAGAATAATGACCATGTGTTGCAAGAGATTGAGGGTATATCATGCATCCAATATGTGGCATAATGCATCTTGTAACATATTAGCCATTCACCTAGGCCTAGCCCTCATAAAATGGGAAAACCTCTTTTTTTGATAATCTCCTTAGGGACCAAGGTTTGAACCTAGGCTAAGGACATATCACCTAAGACCTCTGCTCTAAGCTCTGCAAAAATCCTATCAATAAACTATGTTGTGAATTTAATCTATGATCTAAGTCTATGAGCAAGATCTCAAAGACTCATATAGATCTACTCACAAATACTTCTATACAAATGATTAAAAGATCTATCAATTGACTGTGTTGGTCTATTTTTTCACAATGTAGAAATTTTGGAAAATTTTAGTGAAAAATCATTTGAGTCTTTGTGTCTTGCAAAAAAGGGTTTTGTTCCTTATATTTTTCATACCCTCAAATTTCCTTAGTTCATAGCCTGGTCTCTGTCTTTGAAATTCTATTAAATCCTCAAGGTTTGTCTTTAGAGAATTCCTCAAAAACCCTAGTGCCTTGTCTTATTTTACCCTAGTTTTGAAAAACCCTTGAAATATTTTTAGAAAAATGTTTTTAATAGTTTATCATTTTACCCTAAGGTCAAGCTTATGCGAGCATGGTTTTTTTTAAAGCTTGTTTAAAATTCATTGACCATTTTCTTTTTGACTAGATTATTTTATTGAAAAATGCCCGAAGTATTATTAATTTTGTATGACCATTGATCTCATTCATATACTGCATTCCCACAATGTTCAGGTCCAAGGCTTTTAAATAAAGTGGGCAAGCAATTTTTGGACACATAGCAAGGTGGGGTCAGGAAGCCTTAGTATATGCTGCAATATGCCAAGTTGTAAAGTGATTGCTGACATGTATTACTAGTTGTGCCATTAAAGAGGTTTCTATCTCAAATATGATCAGACCTTTATCAATCGTAGATCCTTCAAAGATCAAGGGCTAGCGCAAGCCCGCAATAAGGAACTTCTTGTTAGATAAGGAAAGTGGGATTGCACCAACTTAATGCATGGAAAACATGATGTCAGGCACCACTTTCTCAGATTTTTAATTGGGGATCTACTTGCGCGGTAAATTGTCAAATGAGCTAGAATACAAAGGAAGCACCTCATTGGTTTGTCCAACTAACTAAGTACATAGTCACAAAACATTTTGATCATCGTAGATTTAAATAAGATCTAGGGTTAGCACTTACCTAAAATATGGACTTGCTGAACATTTAAATAATGCGAGCAAGTGGGCATAGTGGTACCAAGACTTAAAAGACAATTGAGTCATGCCATGCTATATGCCACATGTGCTTAGCTGGAACTACTGTTGTTATGGGCACGAAAAGTTCTAGAAGTTAATGCATTAGTCAGATATGTCAAAGAAAGAGAGTTTAAAGTAATCATTTCATTGGCCCAAGTAGATGAAGCAACTGTGAAGTGCAAAATTTTTATTACACCATTGATCTTGTCTTGATCAATGATTGGTACCTGCCCACATTGAGAACTTGAATGAAGTTTAAATAAAGCTGGTATGCGCCATGTATCCATGCTAACATCATTATTCCCAACTTCAAAGGATTAAAGGTTATAAGTAGTTTCACCATTGATCTTTTGAAGATCAATGGCTGGCATAATCCAACAATATAGAGATGCCCATTCAATAAGGAAAGCAGGAATGCGCCAGCTTGACACGTGGAAAGAATGACGTCAAGTACTCATTCACTTAGAAGGTGATATGGGACCCACTTGTGTGGAGTTTTTCCAAAGGCACAAACTCACATGGAGACTTCCTATTGGTTAGAATGGCTAAATAGGCCTTAATCAAAAGTAGATTTGTGTCACCATTGATCTTTTGATGATCAATGATTGGTGCTTACCCACTATTTTAAGATGCAAGAAATTTAAGCAATACAAGTAAGTGATAATGTGACATGTGGACCCACTCCTAAGGACATAAAGCTTATTACTTTTTTGAATTAAAAGCATCTAATCCGGTGAAATCAAATGATGAGATTCAAAATTCTAATGCAACTTGAGAAAAAATGGCTAATGGAAGTTAATTTGGTCCAGAGCTCATTCATGTGATTTCAGTGCTTGAATATAATTCATGATCTCGCCATTTATTGAACCATTGAATTGCAAAAGGCTATCACAATACAAAAAATTTCCAAAGCTAGGGCATAGAATTTCATAGGGAAATCCAGCAAATTGCAGCAAAGAATTTCACAGAGCAAAGAAAATTTTTGCAAGTAAGTGCTTTTAAAGCTTCTGAGTAGTAAGATTTTAATGACTAGAAATTTTAAGATTTCAAAATGCCTCCACATAAAGATTTTATAGGATAGACTGATTATCTAAAGCACTCTATGCATGAAATGTCCCTTTTCTGATTTTACATGATATTTCCAACCTTTAATCAGATCTTTAAGATCAAACAACTAATATCACAAAGATCCTCCAAATTTCTCAAGAAACCCCAAATCGGGTATGCCAGAAATTGTGCCAAAAGCTTCACAGCTTCACCAATTATTAATAAATCTAAAAGTGGAAATTTTTACAAAAGTTTCAGTAGCATAACAGCCTACAAAATGAAATTTCCAGATCCGTATAACCTTTACACAACAGTTCTCAAATCTAGGACAAAAACTATGCTCATCGGGCTCCCGAAATTAACACAAAAATGCCCGGAAACACCACACAACACTAATAAACTATCTCAGAAGTTTAATCACGTCCCAATACATATATTCAGCTCTATTTTAACAGCTTAAAGTCTGAAATACAACAGAAACCAAAACTGATATGAAATGCTCAACTCAAAACACCAAACCCATGCAAAAAACACACCCAAAAACCCACAAATCTACACTGTTCAGCACAAAGGCAAACTCTGTATGAGCATGCACATGGAATGGCTTCAAACTCCCATCCTTAGCCTTCCTGGAAACCTGCAAAATCCCATTCTTGGGTCTCCCTGGAAACTTGCAAACTCCCGTTCTTGGGTCTCCTTCTCCACAGGTTTGGCAGCCTCTGAAGAATAACAAAGAATCAGCAAAAATCAAGTTCTCCCCATCAGCCCAAAATGCCTCCAAACCCCTTAAAAGAGGGCATAACTGTAACTCACATCCAAGAGAGGTTAATGAAACATATTTTAATAATAATTTTCATTTATTAGTCCAACGGTTTCCAAAGATTAACCCCCTTTTTCTGAAACTTCACTTTCTTGGGCCTGCCTGCCTTAGCAAAGATTTTTTTTTTTTTTTTATTTGAAAAGGGGACATGACAAGTCCTCCCCTCCCAAACATTGCTTGTCCTCAAGCAATGGTTGAACAATAAACCAATCAATCCACTTGGATCCCAAATGTAGTCATGAACTATACTACTACCAATTAACACAGGCTCCTGCAATATCCTCTGCAATATGACCAAGAGGAATCCATAATCAAACTGACAATTATAGCTCAACCAAACTCCGAAATCACCACTACCACAATCAAAAACCCATGAGGCACAGACTCTTAGAACATCAAAACCCAAGCAAAGTGGACAAATCAAACTACCAACATAGTAAATACCATTAATGCATCCCACTGGCCTATACGGAATGCACAATCCAACTCTGCAACAATGGTGAATGCTCTTGAATGAAACTGTACCAAGTATGGAGAATCCACACACTGTACAACTCCTACAGTCAACACAACTTTGCAAATCACCGGCCACTATCTCATAACCATAACTACCATGCACCCCTGATGGTGAAAAGCCATCACAAGATAAATAGCAAGAATTGGAACCCAAACCAAATCTTCCTGCCATCAACTCCTCAACACAAGGATCAAATGCTAACTGATGTACATACCTTGCAATATAATGTTGATAAAAAAAACCAAACTTAGTCAACAACTCACCATGAACAAGTGATACAACCCACTGTGACTGATCACCAGCTAAGTCAGGAGATGTCATAGCCAAAGGAGTAGAATCAATAACAACACCCGCTGAAGCATCACTCTGAAACTCCTGCTCTAAGTCATGTATTATCAAGCTGTCAACTGTAGAACCTATCACCATGTCATGCCCATCACAACTCTCCTCTTGAGGCATCAAATTGTCCCATATCTGATGATAAGCACTAGGAACCAAAGTACATCTCTGTATCATTATCTCATCAACATGGTCATCAAAGGTAAATTGATGAGCATACCTCACAATGTAATGCCGATAGAATGCACCAATCTCAGTCAGTGGCTCAGATTGTAATCCAGATGAAACTAACTGCAATTGATCATTAACCATGTTGGAACTAACTACTACCTCCGAAGATATCACCAAAGGAGTAGTGTTACTAGTAGGAACCATGCCAACTGCCGACTCACCAACATCACACATGATCTTTGATAAATCTCTAGTCTCTGTGCAATCAATACTAGAGGCCACCACCATGTCAGGCATACAACAATCTGCTACAACACCCAACTCAACTGAACCTAACTCTAGTGGAAATGAACCTGATATTCCAATGTTAGTATCAAGAATGGATGCATCCCCATCTCCACTGTCTCTGACAATCTCGGCCATGGACATCCTCGGATCACCAAACACCACTGCTTGTGACTGTATAGAATCAGGTGAAGACTGTAGTCACTCTAACTCCATGGTCACCTTAGCCAAATGAAATTGTGACTCCTTGAAAGCCAACTGTGTACTCTCAAGAATCTCAGAAGTCACCACAAGCTGCTCAGTAAGCTCACTCACCTCATCTTCCTTGGCCAACAATGCATCATATGCTGTACTGCCCCACTTCATAAGATAATCTCTATCGGCTACCAACTGCATATAATCCTATCTCAGAATCTGGATAGCCTCCCATAAAGAGTGGAACTCTGTCAAGGAAAGATAACTGCCTCCCTGCTCATCACTAGTAGGAGAACCCCATCCATAAACTGCTAACAATTGACGAGCAGCATCGAAATGCTGGCAAGTGATAGCAATGTCTTGGTCACTAACTCTCAACTGATTAGACACATGATGGCACTGGCTTGACTGTCTCCTACAAACCTCCTCTGTTGCACTGTCTAAAGGAGTATCCTCAAAGTTACTAGTCTCTAGAGTATTACCATCCATATCCTGTGAATCAAATCTAAAACTCATATCAATATACGGAGTATCAAAAACATTAGCATTGCTGTCCAACTCCTCTATACCCAAGGAAACTAAGTCTTCAAAATTGCCCACTGCATCCTCCTGGATGTCATCAATGCCAATATGATCCTGGGACTCATCTATACACACTGCCAAATATGAAATATCATCAACACATTCTAGCAAGTATGGTCGACTGGATATATGAACAAAGCCCAACATCGGTGTATAAAAACTAATACCAACATTGGACAAGCTGCTAGCACAAAAAAAGACAACACCATGCAATCTGCTAATCAAATCCATGATAGCACCCAAACAAACACTACTACCAAAAAGTGTTAAAGATCTCCTGTCAACTGAATCCCAAATGCCAATATAACAATCTTGAGTCCATATCTGTAAACTAGAATCAGCTGGTAACTCAAGCAAAATCCTCACTTGATTAATATGACCAATACCAACTAACTCCACATACCTATCATGATGAGATAATGAAGTCAAAATACTATCTTCACTCACCTTCAGCTGGCGGGATAAATCATGTGAAGTACTACCTGCCTCAACCTCATGTGATGAAGCATCTAACTCTGCCTGGTACTCTTTCTCAGCAAAGTCATGAATGCTCAATGTTTGCTCATCTCTACTAGGTATCTCACCATCTTGCACAACAACATCCTCATAATCATCATCTAAACCCACTACACTGTAGTCACTGCCTGTTGTAACTATACCATCCTGAATACCTATGGCATCACCCTTTGACAACCTATAAACAATTGTCTCAATTTGAGTATCAAGTTGACCGTTACTATCAATCTGTGTAATATCCTTTCCCACCACCTCCTGTGGTAGAGTAGAATCTGAGACCTCTACCTGGCTATCAGCTAGTTTCTCAAACTCCTCATGCAAATTCTTGGGAATTGTGTCATCTGTCCTGTGAGAAAATCTGCCAAATAGAAATCCAGTCAACTTATCCACCTTAGCTGAGTCAGATAACATGTCATTCATTATACAGTGGTGCTCAACCAACTGTTTAGACATGTCATGGCTTATTTTCATAAGTTTATCTCGAATGTCTAAATAACCATCCTTTCTACTATTTTGACTCTGGCTATCAATTGTCCAAGATCGTTCCCTCTGAGACTCTATACTATACCTGTCCATTCTGGATAAAGTAGAGTGTAACCCCAATAGGATATAACTTCTTCAAACACCAGGAACTAACATGCAAATGATTAGAAGTAGCATGCAACCATAGATTTGGACATGCAACTGATTAGAAGCAACATGCAACCACCAAATTATGACATGCAAGATCTGGCTAGTTGTCAAAACTGACATGCAAGATCTGGGTAGTTGTCAAAACTGACATGCAAACTTTTACAACCACCAAATTCACCAAGAACTAACATGCAAATGATTAGAAGTAGCATGAAACCATATATTTGGACATGCAACTGATTAGAAGCAACATGCAACCACCAAATTATGACATGCAAGATCTGGGTAGTTGTCAAAACTGACATGCAAGATCTGGGTACTTGTCAAAATTGAAATGCAAACTTCTACAACCACCAAATTCACAAAGAACTAACATGAAAATGATTAGAAGTAGCATGCAACCATAAATTTTGACATGCAGCTGATTAGAAGCAACATGCAATCATAAATTATGACATGCAAGATTTGGGTAGTTCTCAAAACTGAAATGCAAGATCTGGGTAGTTGTCAAAACTGACCTGCAAACTTCTACAAACCCTCAGGCTAGCAAGATCATGGCTCTGATACCACTGAAATGTCCCTTTTCTAATTTTACATGATATTTCCAACCTTTAATCAGATCTTTAAGATCAAACAACTAATATCACAAAGATCCTCCAAATTTCTCAAGAAACCCCAAATCGGGTATGCCAGAAATTGTGCCAAAAGCTTCACAGCTTCACCAATTATTAATAAATCTGAAAGTGGAAATTTTTACAGAATTTTCAGCAGCATAACAGCCTACAAAATTAAATTTCCAGATCCATATAACCTTTACACAACAGTTCTCAAATCTAGGACAAAAACTATGCTCATCGGGCTCCCGAAATTAACACAAAAATGCCCGGAAATAGCACACAACAGTAATAAACTATCTCAAAAGTTTAATCACATCCCAATAAATATATTCAGCTCTATTTCAACAGCTTAAATTCTAAAATACAGCAGCAACCAAAACTGATATGAAATGCTCAACTGAAAACACCAAACTCATGCAAAAAAAACACCCAAAAACCCACAAATCTACATTGTTCAGCACAAAGGCAAACTCTGTATGAGCATGCACATGGAATGGCTTCAAACTCTCATCCTTAGCCTTCCTAGAAACCTACAAACTCCCATTCTTGGGTCTCCCTGGAAACCTGCAAACTCTCGTTCTTGGGTCTCCTTCTCCACAGGTTTGGCAGCCTCTAAAGAATAACAAAGAATCAGCAAAAATCAAGTTCTCCCCATTAGCCCAAAATGCATCCAAACCCCTTAAAAGAGGGCATAAATGTAACTCACTTCCAAGAGAGGTTAATGAAACATATTTTCATAATAATTTTCATTTATTAGTCCAACGGTTTCCAAAGATTAACTCCCTTTTTCCGAAACTTCACTTTCTTGGGCCTGCCTGCCTTAGCAAAGATTATTATTTTTTTATTATTTGAAAAGGGGACATGACAGTGCATGATGACTTTCTTGAACAATTTCTTTTACCTGTACATGAAATAACTAAGCAAAGGGAGTTGATTCCTAAACACCCTAGCATAGCCATAGCAGAGGATTTCCATGACAGGGCTAATTGGGTAAGAGATGCCCAAGTTTCCATGGGGGGTTTTGAGTTGTTTAAGAAATGGTTTTCAAAGCAAAAATTAGACACTCCTATGAGCAATGTATGGAAGTTTGACATGTAGACACCTAAATTTGATTACACCGCTTTGGTAATCTTATTTAGCCATCTCTAAAGGCATCATTAATTAAATTCCTATTTAATTAATCCTTTGACATCCCCTAGCTGATTAATTTAATTAATCATCTATAGTCCTAATTGATAAATCAAATAACCTATTATTTATCAATTAAATCCTTTTCTTCTATCTAATTCTAAAATCCTCATTTATTAAATAAATCTATTTGATAAATAAAACCCTCAAATCTAATAACCCCTAACCTATCCTAAATCCCCCTTTTTAGCCTAATCCACCTCATCCACCCATACTAACCAAGCTTAGCCACTAACTCACCCACCCTCATGAATGCCATCCACTTTCAAATCTCTAACATCCCTAATCTAATCCTAATCCCAAGCCTAATCCACCCCGTAATGTTGTCACATTCCCTAAGCAAGCTTAAGACTTTCCTAAGCCAAGGAAAGTCAACAATCTCAACTCCCTCCAAAATATCCCAACCACCCAACAATGAATGCTCTTACAAAGGCCATAATGACTCTTACAAGCTCATACAAGCCATAATGAAGGGTCTTTATGAAGATATTATCCCTTGAGCCTCCTTTGTTGACTCATCCATCCCCTTTCCTCCATCCACTCACCCTGTGACATGTGTCACTCCCTGATTGGTGCTAAACAAGCACAATCCATGTGCTCCCCTTTGAGTGCATCCTAGCCCTCCTTAAACTTTCATCTTTCCTTCCATCTTGGCCCTCCATCCCTCAAGCCCTTAGCCTATAAATTGAATCCCCTCCCAATCCATTTCATCACAATCTTGAAGCTAAAGTTATAATGCTAGTTTGAGAAACCAAAGCCCTTAACCATACCCTTATGATGCCAAATTGAGAGCTCACAAAGCTACCAATTTGCCATTTTTCATCTCCATTGAAGCTAGTTTTGAGAACCTTGAGCATACATACCAAACTAATCCATTAGACTCATCTCTAAATCAAGTGACCATTCTCATTGGGAGAGCCATTCCATGGCTCATATTCTCATTTGAGGGTTTTCACTTTGTCTCTCATATATGTTATGGTTTTTATGCTAGTTAATGCTTTGTTATTTTGATAGATTAGTATTACTTGCTAACATATTTCTCATATACATTTTGGCATGCCCGGTGGGACATGCAGTGCCCCATCGATGCACACAAGTGGGAATCGAAGTCAAGTCTTGGCTTTGGCATACCCACAACTGGGGGCACCAATGAGAACGGTCACACTTTTTCAAACATTCATCGCAACTTTGTCAAAGTTGAAGACATTCCTGAGGAAGTTGAAAAGAGAGCCTATGACGATATCCTAGACCAAATCTCCCTCGGAGACTCTGTTCTCCAAGAACTATCCATCCACCTCATTGACCTACCACTCGCCCATCCACAACTCATAGATTGGGACCAACCAAGTGTCATACACATTGATGAGTTCACATCAGAGGAAGCACTTCTGAGATTCATGGGAGCTAAAACACCTCACAAGAAAACAAAGCCAGATTCTGCCTATATCTACAAGCTAGATCCCAAGGGGTATTTTGGAGAAAATCCCCAAGCTAGTTCCAATACACCCAAAACTGGAACTAAGGTGAATTTGAGACTAGCCAAGGCAGCAAAGAGAACCCCTCAGCAAGAACATCCAGAGCCACAAGTAGAACATAAGGATTTAGCATTACGTCCTCAAGATAATTGACTAGAGATATCTTCTATTCTAATTGAGGATACTAGAGAAGTCAACATTGGTTCTTCAGAGATCCCCAAACTTGTTCACATTGCTGTATCTCTATCACTAGACCAAGTTCACCTCCTCTTTGAGGTCTTAAGAGAGAACATTGGCCGATTTGCATGGTCATAGACATGCTAGGACTTGATCTAAAGCTTGTAGTTCATCATCTTGTAGTTGATCCAAAGATCAAGCCCGTCAGACAAAAGCTTAGAAAAATGCACCCAAAGGTGGCATTATTGGTCAAAGCTGAATTAGAAAGAATGTTAGCTACTAAGGTTATCCGACCTATCAACTACTCAGAGTGGATCTCCAAAATGGTCCCCATCACTAAACCTTCCGGTGACATCAGAATCTGCACTGATTTCAAAGATCTTAACAAAGCTTGTCCAAAAGATGATTTTCCCTTGCTCGACATACATATGATTGTAGATCTTATAGCTGGACATAAAATTTTGTCCCTCATGGATGGATTTTCTGGGTATAATCAAATCAAGATTGCAAAAGAGGATCAGCATAAGATACCATTCACTACCCCTTGGGGAACCTTTTGCTACAACATGATGCCTTTTGGCCTAAAGAATGCTAGGGCTACCTATCAAAGAGCTATGACAGCCATTTTTCATGATCTAATCCATAGCATTTTGGAGGATTATGTGCATGATATCTTGTTCAAGTCTCATACCTTCATGGATCATCTTGCTAACCTAGAGAAAGTCTTTGATAGGTTAGCCAAATATCATCTCATGCTGAATCCCAAGAAATGTGTCTTTGGGGTCACATTTGGCAAGCTTCTAGGCTTTATAGTTTCTAAATGAGGTATAGAGATCGACCCCAAGAAGGTCAAAGCTATCTTAGACATGCCTCCTCCCTAGACACTGTGACAACTTCGTTCTCTTCAGGGAAAGCTTCAATTTGTTCGATGCTTCATCTCCCAGCTTATAGATAAGTGTACACCATTTTCACATTTACTGAAGAAGGATGAGAACTTCAAGTGGGATCCTTTATGTCAGCACAACTTCAACCATCTCAAGCAATATCTCATCAATCCCCCTATCTTGGTTCCACCAGTTCCTGTTCGTTCCCTGATTTTGTACATATCAGCAACACCTACTGCTCTAGGGGCACTTCTAGTACAACTCGATGACTACGATAGAGAAAGAGCCATCTACTACATCAGTAGAACCCTAGTTGGTTATGAACTCAATTACACTCCTATGGAAAAAGCTTGTTTGGCAGTTGTTTTCTCAACTCAAAAGCTTCGCCACTACATGCTAAGTCATACCATCCAACTAGTCTCCAAAATTGATCCGCTCAAGTATATGCTCTCTAGAATAGCACTTACAGGCCGTTTGGCCAAATGGGTTATGCTCCATAGCAAATTTGACATCCAGTATGTGGATAGAAAGGCAATCAAAGGGCAAGCTATAGCAGATCACCTAGCTGATGCACTTCTAATAGATGCTTATCCGTTGATCACAGAATTTTAAGATGAGCATATCTGTCTAATTGAAGAACAGCCCCCATGGAAACTTTATTTTGATGGCTCATACACATCTCATGGATCAGGGGCAGGAATATCGTTGGTCACACCTCAAGGAGATTACATTCCAAAAGCCTTCAAGCTACAAGTCCCTAGCACCAACAATATAGCTGAATATGAGGCCCTCATAGCAGGATTAAAGATAGCTGTAGAATGGAACATCACTGAGTTACAAATCTTTGGTGATTCTCAACTCATCATCAAGAAAGCCCTAAATGAATATCAAACCAAAGATGAAAAGCTATTACCCTACAAAGAGCTAGTTGATCAGCTAACCCCGCATTTCACAAAGCTTCAGTTTACACAAGTGCCTCGAATGTAGAACAAATCAGTAGATGATATGGCTACTATCGGCTCGCTCTTGGAAATTACCCAAGCAACTACATAGTATGAGTTTTTAGTCGAGCTCCTCACACCTGCCTATGTGAATGATGACTCAAACTGTGTTTGTATCTTGGTTGGTCCCCAATCCCTTTGGTACCATGAGATTCATGCTTACCTTAATGATGGTATCATATCCCCTCACCTCACACATACCCAACACCAAAACCTCATCTAAAAATCATCTCGCTATGTTATCATAGCCAATACCTTATATCGTCGAGGTTATCACGATACTCTCTCTCTCACTATTTAGACCAAAATGAGGCCACGATGGTGTTAAAAGAAGTACACTCTAGACTTTGCAGTGCCCACACGAGTGGTATTTTCCTAGCATGAAAAATCCTTAGAGAAGGCTACTATTGGCCTACCATTGAAGAAGACTCCTGTGACTTTGTCAAAAAGTGTCTCCCATATCAGTAGCATGCAAATCTTGTACATGCTCCAGCATAGGATCTACAGCCTATTGCACCACCTTGGCCTTTCACTTGTTGGGGCCTTGATCTAGTTGGAACTATCACACCCCTCTCATCTAATGGACATAAATGGATAATAATAGCTATAGACTAATTCACTAAATGGGTGGAAGCAGAGTCCCCCTAGTCTCAGCTACAGGAGTTTAGATCTCTAAGTTTATCTTGTACCACATTGTTTGCTGCTTCGGCATCCCATCCACCATCTTCACCGACCATGGAGGTAACTTTGACAATCTCAACATGGAAGAATTATGGACTTTCCTCCACATCCATCATCACTTTTCTAGCCCATATTTTCCACAAGGTAATGGCCAAGCAGAGGCAACTAAAAAAACCCTCCTCAAAATCCTAAAGAAAGTTGTCAATGACTCCGGTCGCGATTGGCACCTACAAATAAATCTAGTCCTATGGGCCTATCGAACCTCCTTCTGTACATCCACAGGAACAACTCCATACTCCCTAGTTTATGGTGCCCAAGCGATACTACCTATAGAGGTTAAACTTCCCTCCTTGCGCATATCTTTGCAAGGGAAAATATCAGATGAAGAATGCAGAGTAGCTCGCCTCACCCAACTAGATCTCTTAGACAAGAAGCGACAACAAGCCTATGATCATCTCACCATCTATCAAACTCATCTCAAAAAAAATTTCAACAAGAAGGTGCTCCCATGACACTTTCAACCAGGTGACATGGTCCTCAAAGAAAACATGAAAGTCTAAGCAGATCGAGAAAAGAAAGGCAAGTTTGAACCTACCTGGCTTGGTCCTTATGTTGTCACTGCATCCTTTGGCTCCGGAGCCTATCAGCTATCTCCACTAGAAGGAGAACTCTTGAATGATCCTATTAACATGATTCATCTCAAGAAGTTCTATGCTTGAAGATCCTTGGTATACCCAGCTTTTGAAAAATACAAAAGAATAGTAAAGAGAAATAAGCGTCCAATGGTGAAAACCTGGCAATTCAAGTGCCTTGGATAGGTACCTTGGTGAAAACTTGGTAATTCAGGGACCTTGTGTACTAAGACTAATCCATTATATATCACTATCCTATCCCTCATCCATTCACCCACCATCCTATAACACACCTACTTGTTCCTTTGGTGTTCCAACCAAATATCCAAAATCTGATGGAGCTTGTAAATACCTCTTGTACAGCTTGTAAATCTTATACCTCAACTTGTAAATCTTGTATCATCCCTTGTAGCATACCTTGTATATCTGAATCTTGTCCAAAGCTTGTACCATATTCCAACTTGTAAATAATCTTGTATCCTAGCCTGTATCCTATCACATGCACACAAATAATCACATTTTCCTTAAGCTTTTTGCAAACCATCTACCTATCCGCCTATCAACTATTATAGACATCCCACCCTTCACCAACATTTCCATCTCACAAAACCCAAACATGAAAAACCTTCTACATTTGTAACATATCTTGGTCTATCAGCTTGTACATCCTTTTTAGCTTAGTACCATTGTATCTATCCAGCTTTCGTGTCAGTTCCTCCTTTAGCTAGATCTCCTGTCACCAAAGTGTTATCCTTCTTAGTTCAGCTTGCCAGACACATCATCCAAATCCATCAACTTAGGTGCTCTCTGATAGATCCTTGTAGGATATAGCTTTCCTGGTGTCGGATCTTGGTTCGTTAGTACCTCATCCCACCCATCTCGTTGGCAAACGGTTCTCTTTTGGATTTTCGCTTTCTTTTGATTTGGAATCTTCCCTTTTGGGTCTTGAATTATATTTTCCTAACAATCTTTTTGTTCCCTCCTCAAAGTTGCCATGATCTTCCATATCATGGTATGCTACGAATGGGGCAATCTAAGCATAAGGTCTTGATCAGGTCTTTTTTTGTTTTTCTTTTCTGCTTGTGGGTTACCCAGTGTCAGTTCCACTCTTATTCTTTTGAGATTCATGTGTGATGCTGGGGAAATCCTTGCATGTTTGTTTTGAGTTAAGTTCGTCAGTCCTCTGGACCGTTGGTGAAAAGGCCTTGATGTTCTTGGTAACCTTGGCAATTAACCAATAGTCCTATAGCAAATCTAGTGCTCAACTACATGGTGGTACTTCTCTTTGAAGTATCCCTCTACATCAAAACGCTTCAATGGACTCCCTTCATCTCCATTATCCCCCATCCATCTCCAGCATCTATCGCTCCTCCCCCAGCTTGTGCAACTATATCTCTTTGAATCAATCATCACTCTTAGCTTTAGGGATCCACAATCCTAGTCTTAGGGATCCACCAATCCAATCAATCCACCAAGCCTCATTTTTTGAGATCCACAATCCTAGTCCTAGGGATCTCCGAAACCCATCTTCTACCGATCTGACTCTTTGAAATCCTCTTGCATCAGCTTTTGCCATCCCATCATCCATCTCCCTATCCTAGATTCCTTTTTATAGTTGTCTGCTCCTTCATCCTCCCCCCAATCCTGAAAGTCTTAAGCTTGCTTCCTCTTGTGCCTCTGATTCTCCCTTTATCATTCTCCAGTAGTGAGAGTTTGAGCTAACTAAACCTCTTCTCTTAAGCCAATCTGAGTCTCCTTGCTCATCTCGAATTCTTGTTTTTTTTCAAGAAGCCGTCGAGCCTCATTTTCTCTCCCTGCCACCTTCTTGAGGGGGCATATCTAAGTCTATTCTCTCCTCTTCTTATCCAAGACTGGGGTAACCTTGTTGCCAAAACATCTTCCTTGTGTCTACTTCATTCGAACTTCTTTGAAATAGTGTTGTCTCAACACTATGTCAAAGAGGGGCAAAATGTAGACACCTAAATTTGATTACACCGCTTTGGTAATCTAATTTAGCCATCTCTAAAGGCATCATTAATTAAATTCCTATTTAATTAATCCTTTGCCATCCCCTAGCTGATTAATTTAATTAATCATCTATAGTAGTAATTGATAAATCAAATAACCTATTATTTATCAGTTAAATCCTTTTCTTCTATCTAATTCTAAAATCCTCATTTATTAAATAAATCTATTTGATAAATAAAACCCTCAAATCTAATAACCCCTAACCTATCCTAAATCCCCCTTTTAGCCTAATCCACCCCATCCACCCATACTAACCAAGCTTAGCCACTAACTCACCCACCCTCATGAATGCCATCCACTTGCAAATCTCTAACATCCCTAATCTAATCCTAATCCCAAGCCTAATCCACCCCCTAATGTTGTCACATTCCCTAAGCAAGCTTAAGACTTTCCTAAGCCAAGGAAAGTCAACAATCTCAACTCCCTCCAAAATATCCCAACCACCCAACAATGAATGCTCTTACAAAGGCCATAAAGACTCTTACAAGCTCTTACAAGCCATAATGAATGGTCTTTATGAAGATATTATCCTTTGAGCCTCCTTTGTTGACTCATCCTTCCCCTTTCCTCCATCCACTCACCCTATGACATGTGTCACTCCCTGATTGGTGCTAAACAAGCACAATCCATGTGCTCCCCTTTGAGTGCATCCTAGCCCTCCTTAAGCTTTCATCTATCCTTGCATCTTAACCCTCCATCCCTCAAGCCCTTAGCCTATAAATTGAATCCCCTCCCAAGCCATTTCATCACAATCTTGAAGCTAAAGTTATAATGCTAGTTTGAGAAACCAAAGGCCTTAACCATACCCTTATGATGCCAAATTGAGAGCTCACAAAGCTACCAATTTGCCATTTTTCATCTCCATTGAAGCTAGTTTTGAGAACCTTGAGCATACATACCAAACTAATCCATTAGACTCATCTCTAAATCAAGTGACCATTCTCATTGGGAGAGTCATTCCATGGCTCATATTCTCATTTGAGGGTTTTCACTTTGTCTCTCATATATGTTATGGTTTTTATGCTAGTTAATGCTTTGTTATTTTGATAGATTAGTATTACTTGCTAACATATTTCTCATATACATGACATTGGTTAATAAATAGTTCATATAGTTCTCTTTAATAGTGATTTGTTGATGGATTTGGCTAAGAAATATGATCCAGTTATAGGGTGGGTAAAGAACCATGCTAGAGTGAATCTCTTTATGGTTTTCCTTGAACTAATTAGTGAGGTTTTCAACCTCAATCCTAACCACATTGTGCATGAAACTATTGACATGGATGACCTTCAAGGAAGGTATGATGCACAAAGGATTTACCTAAGAATAGGGCCATTACAAGAGCATGCTACTAAAATTGGCACCTTGCTTCTGATTACAGCTAGTACCCTAGAACCATTGCTGAGAAGGCATTTCAACCTTAGGGCCCAAGCATTATAGTTTTCTCTTTGCAAAATTTTTGGGATGGATGAAGCTAATCAAATTCTAGGCTCTATTTTCCTTGTCATGGCTCAAACTCTTCAATTTGGAATGAGCACTATTCTGAATTTTGCTACTTTTCTTCTGAAAGAAATTCAAAATGGTCTAGTAGGAATAGCATGGGGAAAAGTGGACAAATCATTATGTTGGTATTCATTTCTTATGCATGTATGCTTGTACAAGGGATTCACCTTTTTCTCCAAGGGTATGGAGTTGGAAACAACCAGGGATGGAGAGATGAATCCAATGCAGTTGTAGAGTGAAGATATGACTTCAAAAGCTATAGATGCCAGTTATGTGAGATTTGATAGATAGTTTGCATCAAAGCTTAGGTTAGTCTTGAGAGGAGATAGCCCTAGGATTCTACAAGAACCAATAAAATTGGTCAGACCAAAGGACCATGTAAAAGGGCTACTTGTTAGTCATAACTAGGCGGATATAATCCCTTACAATGTTTCAATAGTAATAAGAGTATATGGCTTCTTGGGAAAGCCTCATGTTCTACCTTTCCATGTGCCTTTAAAAATAGGGATAGCATAATTATTATGGCAGATAGGCACTATTGATGAAAGAGATTTGCCAAAGAATGGTACATTCTTTCCTATTGTTACTGTAGTGCATGATTTTTTTTTTGTGAAGAAAGGATGGAAACATCTTAACTTATTCCTGGATAGATACAACATGGCAGAGTCTTATGCTAGATTTATTGATCTTGAAGGTTTCTATGATCTCTTAAGAGAGAGGAAAAAGGTTGCACGTATGCTTTTGACCCCCAGTATGACCCATTGAAAGATAAAAAAATATTATGGAGAAAAAATGCAAGCATTGATGAATAATTTTGTTGTGATCATCCAAACTATGAATGAATGGAAAGCCACATATGTTGAGACATATCTAGACAAGACAGAAGAGGTGCAAAGAAGGATAAGTAGTAGAAATGTGGTGTCTCCTGGCCAGTATACTTTGTAGAGAAGGGCAAGTTATGTGATGGTTCAAAGTGTGCAACACGCACCCCTCCATCAGAGGCCAAGACTAGAAAGTCCATCTATAGCCAGTGCTCCAAAGAGGCAAAAACTAGAGCAAGGGTCTTCTTCTTCTCAAATAGTACAGTACACCCCAAGTTAATCCCCAATCTAGATAGATGATGAAGCATCTTTGAGGGACTAGCTTAGATACATCAGTGGAGAAGGGGATGTAATTGTTACCTCCATAGATTTGGAGATTAAAGAACCACAAGAACCTCCTACACCTTCCTTGGATTTGACTATTGCTGATTACCAAGGTAAGGAAATTGAACCTATCGTTTCCCAAGCCTCTGAGAGATTTATCAATGATGGAAATTTTGTGAAGTCTAGAGCGTATACACAATTTTTGTGGAGGCCAAACATAGGAAATTTTGAGAAAACTTGTGAAAAGCTAAAGGCAAAACAACCTGATAAATTGGACTTTTCTATTAAGGAAGAGGTAAAGTCTAAATTAATGAATGATTTTGCTCAATTTACACCTGAGGCTAAAAGGAAAATAATTAGATAGTCTAGAGTCCTTATTTTACCAGAATGGGATATAGTGAATGCCATGGTTTTTTATTCAATAAGATAGCAAAAGGGTTTCCAATTTAAAATAAAGGAAGAGGTACTAGAGGCTCATAGAGGAGTCAAGTTTAATGATGACCACCAAGATCTTGTAATTTCGTGTACTGAGAAAAGGGATAAGACCAAGATGTAGGAAATTTCTACTCCAGAGCATACAGGTGCATTTATAGTATTCAGGGCTTGTGAGGTTGGTAGTAAATAGACAATTGGAATGGCCTCAAAAATGTTGAAGTTTGGTAGTTTTGTATCTGGTCGAGAAGAAGAGGATTTTCCCAACTCAATGCTAGGTTTGAAGAAGTTTTGAAAGCATATGGAAGAGAAAAGTACAAGAGTCTAGTAGCTCTAGAATTGCATATCCCCCAAGGCCAACTATTGAACCTTTTAAATTAACTCCAATTATTGAAATACTAGACACCCCATAAAGGCCTTAGTTCTTCACTGTAGAGGAGTTTGAAGAGGAGAAGAACAAATTATATGCACTACATGTAGAACTAAATGACTAGTATCAAGAAAAATTAAGGCAAGGTGTTATGTATTTAGTGGATAGGATAGAATGGCCATCATTTTTTAATTTATTATCAGGGATTGCAATCATCAGGGATGAATTGAAGAGAGATGAAGCTATATTCAGACCCCTTGTGCAGAAGTGGATAGAAAGAAATGAAGATATCACTGCTATGTGTATATCTATCATCTAGCTACCTTGTCATCAAATAATAAAAATCTTTGACTTGTTGAATAAATTTCAAGGATTTGATGATAACAAAAATTCTTTTCAAAAAAGATTAATTATTTGTTTATCTAAATATATTGTAGAGAAATTTGATTTATTTCTCCATGCTCTAAAAAATGTTGATAAAGTGAAAGAAAAAGAGGAGTGGAAAAGAGAATTAGGTGAAATTATTTTTGAAAGGATGAATAAAATTATTAATGAAACTAGTCATTTGTTATGGGCAAGGGAAAATGAGGAGCTAGTAAAAGTATAGTTATTTTATAACGATGTTAGGAAAAAACTTGTTGATATAGAAGTAGTTGCAAGTTCTTTAATAATTATACAAAGAGAGGTTCTAAGTTTTGATTGGCTAGATGACATTGTCTATAATGAGTGGAAAGATAAATTTATGTCTATGGAGCAAATGGAAGAGGATGATGAGGAAGAAGGTGCAAAAGTAAAAGTTACCCTTATAGTTGATGATGAAGACAAGGAAGATCATTAGATTAGATTGAGTGTGTAGGTAATCAGAGATGACTCATCACTTTCAAACTTGATGGCCACTTACTTTGAGGAATCACAGTAATCAAAGAATCAAATGGTAACACTTTTGTTTGTTTAGGTGGAATAACAAAAAGGGACCCACAAAGGAATGTTTGATTTATTAACCTTTCTATTATTTGCATTTTGTCTTTTTGTGATAGGTGTGTGTGAATATCTTTTGAGGGACACCTATCAATCACATTTGCCCTTTTCTTATTGCAACTCATGTCTATATAAATGAGTTTTCAAGGCAATGTGATGGTTCGAAACTTGTAGAATTTTGGTTTTCTTTCAAGAAAAGTACATTCAATCAGTCCAATAGTATGTAGGTGTTTTGAGTTCACTTCCAATAGTACTTTCTAATAACATGTTGAAATGATAGAAATAGCAATTGTTTTTGGGCTTTCAATTGATTTCTATTGGTCATTGTATTAGTCAGCTGAAAGGATAATACAAAGGGGTATTTACACTATATTTGTGTCACCAATTTCTATCTCCATTTTATGAGTTCGTTTACTTTGAAGTCTTTTAAATAAATTTTAATTGGCTAAATGCATTCTAGATGGGTTGTATGCTGGTTTTATTTGTTTCTTTTAATTCGAGGAATTATGGAAATGCTTCAATAAATCAGTAGGGTTTGTGAGCTTATAAAAAGGATACTTTGTAAGAATGGGAATGGGTGATTACAATTGATTAATTCATTTACAAGTTATTTGAATTAGATCTCCTGCCAAGAGTTAAGACTCTGCCAAATGGATAAAGCACTGGTCACATAACTCAAAAGTGTGCGAGGGTGAATTCTATTGTTGCATATCAAATCAATTTTAAAATAAAAAACATTTCATTTCAATTTGTTTACAAGTTATAAAATGATGGTCACTACTCATTTATATCTAATTCCTAAGTCTTAGGTACTTACTATTTCCAAGAATATTTGTAAATTCTAGGAGAATTATAACCAGATCTACTTATAGCAGACGCATATAGATCTGAGAAGCTTTTAGAGAAAATTGATAAACTGTGTATGTGCCTAAGGGTAAAAGATGAGAATCAGAATGAAACTAAGATAATTTCATACCACAGTTTGCATTAGAATTATCCCTAGGTATACCCACCTTGGTTTAGCAGAGCCTAAAGAGTAGAAAACCATTCTTGGTTTTGTTGAAGTTAGGTCAAAGTGGTCTATTCATGTAATTACTACTAGGAATTGGCTAATCCTTAGATTGTGTGAGTAATTTCACTGTGATATTGAGCATTTTGTTGCTCAGTAGTTTCAAACACCAAAAAAATGGTGACTCTACTAGGGAATAAACTCTATTTTGTCATAAACTAGTATATCATTTAAGATCTATGTTTACCTTGGGTAGAGTTTGAAGTAAGCGTTTCATGCTGAAGTTTCCCATGGTTTTGGAAAGATATTTGCACTTTTCCTAGATTATCAATGAAGTGGTTGTGATCTATCTAGAAATTATTCCCATTTTGGTAGAGTGAGTGGCAACTCAAAAGGTTTTAACCAGTGACAAGATTCAAGGAATTTATTATTTTAAAACATGGAAAAGAAAAATACATAGGAAAATGTGAGGAAGAACCTAGGAATCAAGTTACAAACTAATTTCCCTCCTAGAGGAAGATAGAGTTAGGTATTGAAAAGGTCTTAGATGCATAGAGGAGACCATCCTTGAGAGAAAGAAATAGGAGCAGAGAACATTCTTTTTTCTACTATGGAAAGGGAATCGTCTTGACAAAGTTCTAGATCCCATCCTAGATTATCTGGTGATGACTTTTTTAGCACACCCAAAATGATATGCCAAAAAAATGTAGAGCTGCATAATACACCTAGTTTAGACAAAAGGAATAGTAATAATCTTTTTCAATGAAGCATGAACCATTTTCTATCTGACTATTCTCAAGGAGAAGTAGCACCAAAACATCTAGATCGTAAGAGATTCAATGATGAAAAAACTGCTAGTTTTGAGTTTACTACCCTAGATCCTAATGAGATTGAGGTCTCGAGGATGCAACTTGCTAAGAAAGAAGCCATCACTAAAAAATTGCAAAAGGAAAGGGAGGAAAGGATTACAAAAGCCTTTGAGGAAAGACAAACATTACTTAGGAGAATTGCTACCCTAAAGAAGAAAAATGAAATAGCAGCTAATGCATGGCAACCAAAGATTATAGGTCAAGTTGAACAGCTAAAGATGCAGGAACAAAAGCTATTGCAAGCTCACAAAGTAAATTTAGGACCTATAATAGACTAGGTTAAAAACTATAGTGCTCTAGAAGTTAACAACAACAAAGCAAAATATATGTGGCAAGCTGTTGAGGCTAAAGATAAGGGGAAACAAAAGGAGGTTGGTGTTAAGATTAATGAACCATCAAATATTGTTCAGATCCATAATCCCATGTGAATTTTAGACATTGAGCTAGAGAAGAAAAAGAAGGAAAAGGATGCTTTGGTAAAGAGACTGGAAATTGCAGAAAATGAAGCAGCTATAGCTGAGATAAATAATAAGATCAAATTCTTGGAGAATGCTAGAAGGCAATCTGTAATAATGCCTAAAGATGATAATGGATCAAATGATGCAAATCAAAATATTACCAAGGCACATGTTCCTTTATCATCCTCATTTTCACATAAAGTAGATCTTAACAAGTCTATTGGTGACACTAGCACTAGTAATACTATGGATAACACTAGATAAGATGTTGATCATCAGCCTAAAATTGATGTACCAAGAAGACTTGTCTAGTTAGAAGGTTAGAGGAAAATATGTTTTGATGGAATTCTTGGTTACCCTAACCCCATCCCTTAAGAAATAAGGAAAAGGTTGCCTAAATTTGCTACAAATAATGCTATCACATGTGAAGACCACTTGAGAAGTTTTCTTAATATGATGAGTGATTATGAGGTTGAGGCTAAAGATGTTATTATGAAGTTGTTTGTTTAGTCATTAACTAAAGATGCTAGAGAATGGTTAAAAGTTATATCTTAAGTGAATTCAGTAATATTAAAAGGTTACCTAATGAGTCTATTACTAAATTTAATAATAGATTCGAAAAGAGAATGTATAAACTCATGCAAGCCATGCGAGTTGATGACAAGATCTGTTTGATTACTTATTTGAATGCTTTTGATGAAAAAATTACATATCAACTTAGAGATAAAGAACCAAGGACTTTAAGGGATGCCTTCAGAATTGTTATAAATGTGGAAAATAATTTGAGGATTTCAAGAAGGTTAGAAAATAAAAGAGATGATCCTAGGTTATTTAGAAATAAAGGAAATAGAAAGGAGGATAACAAAGGTGTAGGTGAGAAGAAGCAAGAGCCAAGTGAGATAGCTCAAGTTCTAAATTCTATAAAGAACTTAAATATCACTCAAGTAAAAAATGATAGGAATCCCACTAAAAATAGGGCCCCTTATCAATCAAATTTCAATAGATAGAATAGGTTGCAAAATTTCTCTTATACTACTACTTGGAAAGATGGTTAGTCTAATGTCTCTTCCCCCGAGAATACTAACAACAAGGTCACCCCTGAACACTTATCTAAAAATTATGTGAATATGGTAGATGAACTTGAATTTACTATTGAACCTATATGGTGTTTTGTGTGTCAATTGCCTCATGCTCCTAAATCTTGTGCGGTAGCCTTGTCTTTTCCTAGAAATTAGAATATAGTAGAAAAATGTCAAGAATAGGAGGGAACTAATGATGATACATGTAGGATGTAACATGTTTGATTCATATTATTCTGACAATGAAGGTAGTGACTGAGATGTAAATGATTAGAGACGGTTTCATAGTGTCAATCAACATTAAGTATTTTCTAATGAAAGTGATGTTGAGGAAAATGTGTGTAACATGGTAGGTTCAAAGGAAGAAGTCACCCTGAGAAAACCCTCAAGAGAAGAAATTGACCAAATTACTGCTAACATGGTGGCTCAGGTTCAAACCAGAAGTATGGTTCAAGGAAGTGAGAGGAATAAGGTAGCTAGTATTTTCATCAAAGGAACCAACCATAAGAAAGGGGAAATTGTAAAACCTAAAGATTTCCCTATTATGAAGGTTAAGTTTGCAAATGAAAAATGGGAACCAAAAAAAAGGGGCAACCTTGAGGATATAGAGCGCTCAAATAATGTCTCCAAGAAAAGAGATGGGAAGATATCACAAAATGTCTCTAAGGAATATAAGAATCATCATAATGCCTTGAATGTTTTGGGTAAGCATGATGAGAAAGGGAATGTGAATAATGATAACTTTTCTAATTCTTCTATATATATGTTTGTTGTTTTGTCATAGATTAATTTTAATGTTCCTCTGTCTGAGTTACTAAGAATCCCATAGCACCAAGACAAAGCTATAGCATGGTTGGGAAATACTGATGTAAAGGTAAGTCAAGAATGTAATGAAAATCACATTCCTAAAGAAGTGAAAGAGGAAAAGGTGAAGGAGTAGGAGCCTGAAGTGGTTGTCTCAGATTCCTCAGATGTTTTTAGATAACTCTGTCAATGAATGTTTGGGAAATGTTGAGCCATTTTTCTTAAGAATCTTAGTGAATGGTAAGACATTAAAGAATTGTATGATTGATTCTGGTGCTTCTAGTACTATTATTCCTTTTGAGATAATGAAAGAATTAGGTCTAAAGGTTGACACTACTCAAGGAAGATGTTGTGCTATGGATAAAAGGGAAGTTACAGTCATAGGCCCTGCCCTATAGATTAACAGTCTATCCAAACAAAGAACTCACTATGAGTGTATTGGTTGTTGACATACCACCTCAATATGGCATGTTATTATCTAGAAAATGGAGTGCTGCCATGGGAGGAAGTTTACAATGTGACCTATCATTTGCTACTTTTAATATTGATGGAAAAATTAATATTAATATTAATTTTTTGGAAATGTTGAGCCATTTTTCTTAAGCATCTTAGTGAATGGTAAGACATTAAAGAATTGTATGATTGATTCTGGTGCTTCTAGTACTATTATTCCTTTTGAGATAATGAAAGAATTAGGTCTGAAGGTTGACACTACTCAAGGAAGATGTTGTGCTATGGATAAAAGGGAAGTTATAGTCATAGGTACTATTATTGCCATATCCTATAGATTAACAGCCTATCCAAATAAAGAACTCACTATGAGTGAATTGGTTGTTGACATACCACCTCAATATGGCATGTTATTATCTAGAAAATGGAGTGCTGCCATAGGAGGAAGTTTACAATTGTTGGGAAATGTTGAGCCATTTTTCTTAAGCATTAAGAAAAATTAATATTAATGTTAATGTTAATATTAATGTTTGGGAAATGTTGAGCCATTTTTCTAAAGCATTTTAGTGAATGGTAAGACATTAAAGAATTGTATTATTGATTCTGGTGCTTCTAGTACTATTATTCCTTTTGAGATAATGAAAGAATTAGGTTTAAAGGTTGACACTACTCAAGGAAGATGTTGTGCTATGGATAAAAGGGAATTTATAGTCATAGGCACTATTAGTGCCCTACCCTATAGATTAATAGCCTATCCAAATAAAGAACTCACTATGAGCATATTGGTTGTTGACATACCACCTCAATATGGCATGTTATTATCTAGAAAATGGAGTACTTCCATGGGAGGAAGTTTACAATGTGACCTATCATTTGCTACTTTTAATATTGATGGAAATTTTGTAAAGATCAATAGAGAGCCAAAAAGCATATATATGATAGTAGAAGAAGTTGAGGATGATATGACAAGTTTTGTGGATACAAATGTCAATGCATTCAGATCTGAGGTCCTAACTCTAAAGAAAAGTAGGCAAAGAGCTCAAATAGAAATGGAAGTTGATACAAAGATAGATAAAGGTGACTTATGGGCCATGTGTCTTTGACAGTGCTTATTGCAAAGATGGAGGAAGTGTAAGTATTTTATTAATTTCTCCTACTAGGGTAACTTACAAATTTTCTTTCACATTGAATTTTCCCTGTACTAATAGCATAGTAGAATATGAGGCTTTGTTGTTAGGACTTAGACTAGCTTGAATAAGCATGGGATAAAATGTATACATGTAATAGAGGATTCTAAGTTAATTGTATCCCAGGTGAGAAATGTTTATGTGTCAAAGAATAAAAGGTTAAAATAGTATAGAAATACAATATGGGACATGATTGAGTGCTTTGATGCATTTGGGATAATTTGGAAGGACAGATCTAACAATAAGATGGAAAATTTGTTGGCAAATATAGCAATAAAACCTGATGCTATTACATTTTCTGGTATATCTAAAATTAAAACTCAGATCAGGCCTTCTATTCCTAACAATGTCCAAAATTGGCAAGTATTTGAAAATGACAAGGACATTTTGAGATTTTTGAATTGTGAGCATATGTTGTCAGGACAAGAAGTTGATTGTGCGGCTTACATAGAGAATATAGATGGAAAAGATACTATTTTTGGGTAGGAAGTTGTCCAATTGAAAACAAATAAAATTTCAAAGGGTCTAGTTGTTTTAGAAACTATTTTTGACAACCAAGATAGGTCACAAATGGACACTAATGAATATAATGTTAAGGATTTAGAGGTGGTGAACTTGGGAACTCATGAAACACCCAAAAAGGTATATATTGGTAAGAAATTGTCTTCTAAAATTAGGAAAGATCTAATAAACCTACTAAGGAAGTATAGGCATGTATTTTCTTGGTCATATGATGATCTAAAGGCCTATAGGGAAGATCTCTTTCAACATGAAATCCCTTTGAAACTAGATGCTAAGCCTTTTAGATAAAAACAAAGGCCAATAAATCCAACCTTGGCTCCCAAAATGCAAGAAGAATTGATCAAGTTAAGAGATGTTTTGATTATAAGGCCTATTAGACATTCTTCTCGGGTATCCAATCTAGTACCAGTAAGAAAGAAAAATGGAGTTATAAGGTTATGTGTTGATTTCAAGAATCTCAACATATCTTCATTAAAAGATAATTATGGTTTACCCAATATGGAAGCCATGTTGCAAAGAGTCACTAGTTTAGAATTAATGTCCATGGTGGATGGGTTTTCAGGATATAATCAATTAGTTGTAAAAGAATTAGAATAGTTTAAGACTACTTTCACTACTCCATGGGGTACTTATATTTATGTCAGGATGCCATTTGGGCTTACCAATGTTGGGGCTACTTTTCAAAGGGCCATGGATGTAGCTTTTGCTAGTATTATTGACAAGTTCCTAGTTGTGTATCAGGATGACCTTATTGCTTATTTCAAGGATGAAAATGATCATTGTATGCACTTAGAAAAGGTATTTATCAGAGCCCTTAAATATGGAATATCTTTAAATCCAAGGAAATGTAACTTTGGTGTCACTGAAGGAAAATTGTTAGGACATCTAGTTGGCAAGCATGGAGTGAGGATTGACCCTAAAAGGGTAGAAGCAATAGATAAGATTCAGAAACCCAAGAATGTTAAAGGCATCCAATCATTTTTTGGACAAATCAACTTTCTTAGGAGATTTGTGCCAAATTTTGCAGAGATTAGTAGGCCTATATCAAGAATGCTAAAGAAAGGATCTAAGATAAAATGGGATGGTGAACCTAGTATTGCATTTCAAAAAATTAAGCAAGCTATTAAAGATTCCCCTATTCTCAGATCTCCTGATTATGACATACCAGTGCATATATTTTCTTTTGCCTCATTTCACAATGTTGTTGTAGTACTATTATAGAAAAATGAAGAAGGTTATGAGCAACCTATTGCATTCTTCAACAAGTCTTTTCAAGTAGCAAAGCTTAAGTATGACATCAATGAAAAATAGGCATATGCACTAGTGAAAGGAGTTAAGACTTTTAGATGTTACTTAATGGGAGCTACTATCATTTCTTTTTTTCCTACTACTATTGTGAAGGACATCTTTTCATAACAATAGGTATCTAGTAGGAGGTGTAGGTGGATCAATAGAATACAAGAATTCAATATTGACATCCAGATTACTAAATTAGTTAGAGGTCAAGGTTTGGCCAAGTTGATGACAGAAGAAAATCAAGAGGCAAACCAAATTAATCAATTAGATGATAATTGCAAAGAAGACCTCTATGATATGGACACCTTTGATTGGTACAAGGATGTAATCTATTATTTGCAAACTATGAAATCTCCATCAGAGTTAACTGATAATCAAAAGAGATCACTTAAGTTGCATGCTATAAGATATGTTATTGTCCAAGGATAGTTGTGGAGGAGAAGCATGGAAGGAGTTTAAAAATGCATGGATGAAACTAATTCTAGAAGAATTTTGAAAGATATGCATGAAGGTGTATGAGGTGGTCACTATATGGCTAAAACTATACTCATAAGATTTTGAGGGCTAGGTTTTGGTGGCCAACAATTTTTAAAGATGCTCATAACTTTGTGAAATTATGTGATACTTGTCAAAGATTTAGTGGGAAGTTGAGGTTTTGTAGAAATATACCCTTAAGACCTATTGAGGTGCAAGCACCCTTCCAAAAATGGTTTATTGATTTTATAGGTGAAATCACAAACAAATCCAGTGGAGGTCATTCTTGGATCTTGGTGGCTACTAATTATTTCACCAAGTGGGTTGAGGCAATCCCTACTAGGAATGCAACAAGCAAGGTGGTGATTAATTTCATCCTGAATAATATTATAATTAGGTTTGGATGTCCTTAAAAGATTGTAACTGATAATGCCATGTGTTTTAGATTAGAGGAATATAAAGATTTTTGTAAAAAGTATGGTATAATAGAATACACATCATCACCCTACCACCCTCAAGGTAACGCTCAGGCTAAATCTAGTAATAGGAGTATATTGAAAATCATCAAGAGGATTTTGGGGGAAAACAAGAGGGCCTGGGATTCAAAGTTGCCATTAGACCTATGGGCTAATAGGGTTACTATGAAAAAGGCTATTAGATGTACCCCATTTGATTTAGTCTATGGTATACAGGCTAGAATCCCACAAAATAACCTAAAAGAGATGTATAAATTTGTTCAAATATATGAGGATGATATCATTGATGAGATGCAACTTAGAATGGATGATATATTGCAATTAGAAGAAACAAGGAGAGAGTCTTCTATTTAAAATGCTAAATTACAATCAGAAATGAAGCACTTATATGACAAAAGGGCCACTGAGAGGAAATTTGAAATAGGTGACATGGTATTGATGTGGAATGCTAGAGTGGAAGATAAAGGAAAGCATGGTAAATTTGACCCAATCTGGATTGGCCCATATAACATTTGTGGTACAAATGGAGAAGATTCATATTTTTTGAAGGATTTAACTAGAGGTATTCTTGAATTGCCAATTCATGGGCAATTCTTGAAGATGTACTTTGCTTAAAGGTATCTATTTTCCATGAACAATAGTTTTAGCGTTCTTGGTTTTCCTGTACATTCTATATATTTTGTAAATCCCTATAAATAGTCTCTCTGTACAGTTTGGTTTCTTGTTTCTTGTTCCTGTGTGTTTCTCTGTGCTCTTTGAAAAAGTTTTCATTCCTGTACCAAGTATATGGTTTTCCCTCCCAATGATTATGAATTCTTACATAGACTCAAGTTGTCTATCATCCCCAGATAGAGCCACTATTTGGTTTGATTTTTCACAATGCAGAAATTTTGGAAAATTTTAGTGAAAAATCATTTGAGTCTTTGTATCTTGCAAATTAGGGTTTTGTTCCTTATATTTTTCAAACCCTTAGATTGCCCTAGTTCATAGCCCTGTCTCTGTGTCTTTGAAATTCTATTAAATTCTCAAGGTTTGTCTTTAGAGAATTTCTTAGAAACCCTAGTGCCCTATCTTATTTTACCCTAGTTTTGAAAAACCCTCAAAATATTTTCAAAAAAATGTTTTTAATGGTTTATCATTTTACCCTAAGGTCGGGCTTACATGAGCATGGTTTTGTTTAAAGCTCATTTAAAATTCATTGAGAATTTTCTTTTTTACTAGATTATTTTATTAAAAAATGCCCAAAGTATTATTAATTTTGTATGACTGTTGATCTCATTTAGATCAATGGGTACCACATTCCCACAATGTTCAGGTGCAAGCCTTTTAAATAAAGCAGGCAAGTAGTTTTTGGACATGTAGCAAGGTGGAATCAAGAAGCCTTAGTATATGCTACAATATGCAAAGTTGTAAAGTGATTGCTAACATGTATTCCCAATTGTGTTGTTAAATGGTTTCTTTACCAAATATGATCGGACCTTTGTCAATTGTAGATCCTTCAAAGATCAAGGGCTGGTGCAATCTCACAATAAAGAACTACTCATTAAATAAGGAAAGTAGGATTGTTCCAACTTAATGCATGAGAAACATGATGTCAGACACCACTTTCTCAAATTTTAATTGGGGACCTACTTGCATGGTGAATTGTCAAATGAGCTGGAATGCATAGGAAGCACTCATTGGTCCATCCAACTAACTAAGCATATAGTCACAAAAGATTTTGATCACCATATATTTAAATAAGATCCAAGGTTAGTGCTTACCCACAATATAGACTTGTCTGACATTTAAATATTATGGGCAAGTAGGCACAGAGGGACCAAGAATTAAAAGAAAATTGAGTCATGCCATGTTGTATGCCACATGTGCTTAGCTAGAAGTACTTTTTTTACAAGCACGAAAAGTTTTAGAAGTTAATGTAGTGGTCAGATAGGTCAAAGCATGAGAGTTTGAAGTAGTCATTTCATTTGCCCAAGTAGATGAAGCGAATGTGAAGTGCAGAAATTTTCTTACACTGTTGATCTTGTCTTGATCAATGATTGGTGCTTGTCCACATTGAGAACTTGAATGAATTTTAAATAAAGTAGGTATGCACCATGTGGAGACATGTCCATGGTGATGTCATTATTCCCAGCTTGGAAGGATTAAAGGATATAAGTAGTGTCACCATTGATCTTTTGAAGATCAACAGCTGGCACAATCTCGCAATATAGAGATGCTTATTCAATAAGGAAAGCGGGAATGCACTAGCTTCACACGTGGAAAGAATGACATCAAGTACTCATTTTCTCAAAAGGTGATATGGGACCCACTTGCATGGAGGTTGTTAGAAGGCATAGAATCACATGGAGACTTCCTATTGGTTACAATGGCTGACTCGGCCTTAGTCAAATGTAGATTTGTGTCACAATTGATCTTTCAAAGATCAACAATTGGTCCTACTTGCTATTTTAAGATGTAAAATATTTAAGCCATGTAGGTAAGCGGTAATGTGACACATGGCCCCACTCATAAGGACATAAAGCTTATTACTTTTTGAATTAAATCCATCTGATCTGGTGAAATCAATGGATGAGATTCAAAATTTTGATGTAACTTGAGAAAAAATGGCTAATGAAAGTTAATTTGGTTCAAAGCTCATTCGTGTGATTTCAATGCTCGAATATAATTCATGATCTCACCATTTTTTGAACCACCAAATTTCAAAAGGCTATCAGAATATAGAAATTTTTTGGAGCTAGGCCATAGAATTTCACAGGGAAATCTAGCAAATTACAGCAAAGAATTTCACAGAGCAAAGCAGAATTTCGCAGGTAAGTGCTTTTAAAGTTTCTGCGTAGTAAGATTTTGGTGAGATAGAAATTTTAAGATTTCAAAATGCCTCCACATAAAGAGTTTATTGGACAGATTGATTATCTGAAGCACTTTGTGCATGATGACTTTCTCGAACAAATTCCTTTATCTATACATGAAATAACTAAGGGAAGGGAGTTGATTCCTAACCACCCTAGGGTAACCATAGCAGAGGGTTTCTATGACAAGGCTAACTGAGTAAAAGATGCCTAGGTTTCCATGGGGGGTTTAGAGTTGTTTAAGAAATGGTTTTCAAAGTGAAAACTGGACACTCCTATGAGTAATGTATGGAAGTTTGACAACTATAAATTAACAGTTCCCACAATTTTCTTTGATAGTGATTTGCTGATGGATTTGGCTAAGAAATATGATCCAATTACAGGGTGGGTAAAGAACCATGCTAAAGTGAATCTCTTTAGGGTTTTCCCTAAATTAATTAGTGAGGTTTTCAACCTCAATCCTAACTATACTATGAATGAAACTATTGACATGGATGACCTTCAAGCAAGGTATTATGCACAAAACATTTACCTAAGAATAGGGCCATTGCAGGAACATGTTGCTCAAATTGGCACCTTGCCTATGATTACAGCCAATACCCTAGACCCATTGCTGAGAAGGCATTTCAACCTTAGGGCTCAAACATTATATTTTTCTCTTTGCAAATTTTTTGGGATGGATGAAGCTGATCAAATCCTAGGCTCTATTGTCCTTGTCATGGCTCAAACTCTTCTATTTGGAATGAGCACTATTCTGAATTTTTCTACTTTTCTTGCAAAAGAAATTCACAATGGTCTAGTAGAGATAGCACGGCGAAAACTAGAAAAACCATTCTATTGGTATTTATTGCTTATGCATGTATGATTGTACAAGGGATTCACCTTTTTCTCCAAGGGTATGGAGCTGGAAACAACTACGGATGGAGAGAGGAATCTAGTGAAGCTGTGGAGTGTAGATATGACTTCAAAAGCTAAAAATGCTAGTTATGTGAGATTTGATAGATACTTTGCATCAAATCTTAGGTTACTCTTGAGAGGAGATAGCCCTAGGATTCCAAAAGCACTGCTAGAATTGGTTAGACCCAAGGACCATGCAAAAGGGCTACTTATTAGTCATAAATGGGGGGATATAATCCCTTACAATGTTTCAATAGTAATAGGAGTATGTGGCTTCTTTGGAAAGCCTCATGTTCTACCTTTCCAGGTGCCTTTGAAAATAGGGATAGGAGAATTGTTATGGCAGATAGGCACTATTGATGAAAGAGATCTGCAAAAGAAGGGTACATTCTTTCCAATTGTTACTGTTGTGCATAATTTTTTTTTTTGTGGAGAAAGGATGGAAACATCTTAACTTATTCTTGGATGGATACAATATGGTAGAGTCTCATGCCAGATTTATTAATCCTAAAGCTTTCTATGATCTCTTAAGAGGGAGGACAAAAGCTGCTCATATGGTACACCATGTATACTATCCTAAGGATGTTATTAGGAATGTTTTTTCTTTACAAGAGCATGAATTGAGAAAAGAAAAATGGATGGTATTCAATAAGACTTTAGAATTTATTAATGCTTTTGCCCCCAGTATGGCCCATTGAAAGATAAAAAATATTGGGGAGCCAAAATGCAATCATTGATGAATAATTTTGCTGTGATCATCCAAACTATGAATGAAAAGAAAGCTACATATGTTGAGACATATCTAGACAAGGCAGCAGAGGTGCAAAGAAGGATAAGTAGTAGAAATGTGGTGGCTCTTGGTTAGTATCTTTGCAGAGAAGGGTAGGTTATGTGATGGCTCAAAGAGTGCAATAGGCACCCCTTCATCAAAGGCCAAGACCAAAAAGTCCATCTGCAGCTAGTGCTCCAAAAAGGCAAAAATTAGAGCAGGGGTCTTCTTCTCCTCAAATAGAACAATACTACCCAAGAAAGTCCCCAATCTAGATAGATGATGAAGCATCTTTGAGGGACTAGCTTAGACAAATTGGTGGAAAAGGGGATGTAATTGTTACCTCCACAGATTGGAGATTGGAGAACCACAAGAACCTCCTACACCTTCCTTGGATTTGACTGTTGCTGATTATCAAGGTAAGGAAATTGACCCTACAATTGCCCAAGCCTCTAAGAGGTTTATCAATGATGAAAATTTTGTGAAGTCTAGAGTGTTTGCACAATTTTTATGGAGGGTAAACCTAGGAAATTTTGAGAAAACTTGTGAAAAGCTAAAGGCAGAACAACCTGATAAATTAGACTCTGGTATTAAGGAAGAGGTAAAGTCTAAATTTTTGAATGATTTTGCTCAATTTATACTTGAGGTTGGAAGAAAAGTAATTAGACAGTCTGGAGTCCTTATTTTACTAGAATGGGATATAGTGAATGTCATGGTTTTTGATTCAGTAAGGAAGCAAAAGGATGTCCAATTTAAAACTGAGGAAGAGGTACTAGAGGCTCATAGAGGAGTCAAGTTTAGTGATGACCACCAAGCTCTTTTAATTTGGTCTATTGAGAAAAGGCATAAGACTAGGACACAAGAAATTTCTACTCCAGAGCATACTGGTCCATTGATAGTATTCAAGGCTAGTGAGGTTGGTAGTAAACAGATAATTGAAAGGGCATCAGAAATGTTGAAGTTTGGTAGTGTTGTATCTAGTCAAGAAGAAGAGAGATTTGCAAAACTCAATGCTAGGTTTGAAGAAGTTTTGAAAGCATATGAGGAAAGGGGTATGCAGATAAAGTCATTGGAAAACAAAGTATCTCAAATGGAGAAGGTACTTGGGAAGATAAAAGTACAAGAGTCTAGTAGATCTAGAATTGCATGTCCACAAGGCCACTTGTTGAACCTTTTAAATCATCTCCAATTATTGAAATACCAGACACCCCAAAAAGCCCTCAATTCTACATTATAGAGGAGTTTGAAGAGGAGAAGAACAAATTGTATGCACTACATGTAGAACTAAATGATCAGTATCAAGAGAAATTGAGGCAGGGTGTTATGTATTTAGTGGACAGTATAGAATGGCCATCATTTTTTGATTTATTATCAAGGATTTCAATCATCAAGGATGAATTGAAGAGAGATGGAGTTGTATTCAGACCCTTTGTGTAGAAGTGGACAGAAAGAAATTAAGATATCACTACTATGTATATATCTATCATCCAGCTACCTTGTTATCAAATAGAAAATATCTTTGACTTATTGAATAAATTGCAAGGATTTAATGATAAGCAAAATTATTTTCAAAAAACATTAATTTTTTTTTCCCAAATATATTGGAGAGAAATTTGATTTATTTCCCTGTGCTCTAAAAAGTGTTGATAAAGTGAAAGAGAAAGAGGAGTGGAAAAGAGAATTAGATGAAATTCTTTTTGAAAGGATGAATAAAATTATTAATGAAATTGGTCATTTGTTATGGGCAAGGACAAATGAGGAGCTAGTAAAAGTACAGATATTTTATAATGATGTCAGGAAAAAACTTCTTGATATAGTAGTTGCAAATTCTTTAATAACTATACAAAGGGAGGTTCTAAGTTTTGATTGGCTAGATGACACTATCTATAATGAGTGGAAAGATAAATTTATGTCTATGGAGTAAATGGAAGAGGATGATGAAGTAGAACATGATGAGGAAGAAGTTGCAAAAGTAAAAGTTACCCTTACAATCGATGATGAAGACAAGGAAGATCCTTAGATTAGAGTGAGTGTTTAGGTAATCAGAGATGACTCATCGCATTCAAACTTGATGGCCACTTACTCCGAGGAATCAGAGTAATCAAAGAATCAAATGGTAACACTTTTGTCTATTCAAATGGAATAACAGAAAGGGGCCCACAAAGGAATGTTCAATATATTAACCTTTTTGTTATTTGCATTTTGTCTTTTGTTGTCAGGTGCATGTGAATATCTTTTGAGGGACATATTTCAATCACATTTTCCCTTTTCTTGTTGCAACTCATGTCTATATAAATGAGTTTTCAAGGCAATGTGATGGTCTGAAACTTGCAGAATTTTTGTTTTCTTTCAAGAAAAGTGCATTCACTCAGTCCAATAGTACGTAGGTGTTTTGAGTTTTCTTCCAATTGTACTTTCAAATAACATCTTGAAATGATAGAAATAGCAATTTGTTCTAGGCTTTCAATTGATTTCTATTGGTCATTGTATTAGTTAGCTAAAAGGATAATACAAAGGGGTATTTACACTATATTTGTGTTACCAATTTCTATCTCCATTTTATGAGTTTGTTTACTTTGAAGTCCCTTAAATAAAGTTTAATTAGCTAAATGCAGTCTAGATGGGTTGTATGCTAGTTTTATTGTTGCTTTTAATTCAAGGAATTATGGAAATGCTTTAGTAAATTAGT
This sequence comes from Cupressus sempervirens, assembly GCA_028749045.1. Taxonomy (NCBI): domain Eukaryota; kingdom Viridiplantae; phylum Streptophyta; class Pinopsida; order Cupressales; family Cupressaceae; genus Cupressus; species Cupressus sempervirens. The sequence goes on along the minus strand of CM053789.1, from coordinate 195,961,530 downwards.
AGGGTTTGTGAGCTTATAAAAAGGATACTTTGTAAGAATAGGAATGGGTGATTACAATTAATTAATTCATTTACAAGTTATTTGAATTAGATCTCCCACCAATAGTTAAGATTTTGCCCAATGGATAAAGCACTGATCACAAAAGTTAGAAGTGGGCAAGGGTGAATTCTACTACTGCATATCAAATCAATTTTAAAATCAAAATCATTTCATTCCAACTTGTTTACAAGTTATAAAATGCTGGTCACTACTCATTTATATCTAATTCTTGAGTCTTAGGTAGCTACTATTTCCAGGAATATTTGTAAATTCTAGGAGAATTATAACCAAATCTGCTTATAGGGGATGCATATAGATTTGAGAAGCTTTTAGAGAAAATTGATAAATTGTGTATGTGCCTAAGAGTAAAAGATGAGAATCAGAATGAAACTAAGATAATTTCATACCACAGTTCGCATTAGCATTATTCCTAGGTATACCCACCTTGGTTTAGCAGAGCCTAAAGAGTAGAAAACAATTCTTGGTTTTGTTGAAGTTGGGTCAAAGTGGTCTATTCATGTAGTTGCTACTAGGAATTGGCTAGTCCTTAGATTGTGTGAGTAATTTCACTGTGATATTGGGCATTTTGTTGCTCTGTACTTTCAAACACCAATAGACTGTCTGAATCATGCCAACTCTATAGCTACAAAATGGAATATACTATCCATATCAAGAGTGCGAGGGTGAACAGGTGGTCCCTATGCCTCTCCCTCTCCCTCTCCCTACCCCTATCCTAGTCCCTTACCTTGAGGTTGCCCATGATCTTGTCTATATCCCTAATCTTGAGATTTCCCATGATCTAGTGGCTAACCCTCATCTCTATCATGTGATGACAAATACATGGGTAAAATGTAGAAATTAATAAGTTATTTTAGACATGTTAATATCCTATTGCAAAACTTTGAAGGTGGACTATTAGATGTTAATAGGTTATATTAGACATGTTAATATGTTATTTAAATTAAGAGGTCCTATTAGGCCCTAAGAGGTCTTTCCTATTAAGAGACAATAGGAATATTACATCTTAATCTATGTCTTATTATAGGTTAATTGGTCAAGTTAGGTGCTAATGTGCATATAAATATAAATTCAATATCATCTAAAAATGAGGAGAGAGTGAGAGCAGAGAGTGAGAGGAGAGAGAGTGACAAGAGAGAGAGATATAAGAGAGAGATAGTGAGGAGAGAGTGAGGAGAGAGATAGAGAGGGAGAGAGGAGAGGAGTGAGAAATTAAAGAGAATGCAAGGAGAGAGATACTAAGAGAGAGAGAGAGGAGAGAGTGAGGGGAGAGAGAGAATTAGGACAAGAGAGTGAGTGAGAAGAGATAGAGAGGAGAGAGAAAGTGAGAGGAGAGAGAGAGAGTAGAGATATAGTGAGGAGGGAGAAAGTAAGAGGAGAAAGATAGGAGAGAGAGAGAGAGTGAGGAGAGATAAAGTTAGAGAAGAGAGTGGGGAGAAAGAGTAATAGGAGATAAAGTGAGGAGATAGAGACATTGAAGAGAAAGTGAGGAGAAATTGAAAAGAGAGTCAGGAGAGAGAGAAATGAGAGAGTGAGTGAGGATAGGAGAGTGAGTGAGGAGAGAAAGATAGGAGAGAGATATTGAGGAGAGAGCAAGTGAGGAGAGAGAAAGTGAGGAGAGGGAATGTGAGAGGAGAAAGAGTAGAGATATAGTAAGGAGAGAGATACTTAGGAGAGGGATTGTAATTTGCAACAATAGTGTAATTTGGGAGTGATTTTCATGTTTTTTATGCAATTATCCTTGACTCCATCACAATACTGACATTGGCATCATAATTGCAACATCGACATGATTATAAACAAAAAGAAAAAGAAAACATGAAATTAATCATTCCCCATTTATTTTGATCAATTGTGGATAGATGGGTGTAAAAGCGGTGAAGAGCTCCGAATGAGGGTGGAGAGCTCTAAACATTTTTGTGCCCTTGTGATCGGTGCATTTTGTTGTCATGCACCTGTGATCTTTGCATTTCATTGTCATGCCCTTATGATCTATGTACCCTTGCTCTATGATTTTGTTGTTGTGTCATGCCCTTGTGATCTTAGTGCCCTTGCTTTACAATTTTCTTCAAGGAGAGAAGAGGTACCTATGTAAATGTTCTTTTATTTTCCTTCTAAACATGTATATCTTTATATTTCCTTCTAAACATGTATCTATTTATATAGAAAGAGAGATCTTTTTAAGGTTCTTATTAGATATTAGCACAACAAAAAATTGATCTAGTTACATACATATTCCAGAATGCAAATAATAAAAAATAAAACTCACTCAACCATGCCAAAAATAATTTAGATCAGGAAAAATGGGCAGTGTTCCCAAGAAATTTTATAAAAACATATCATACCAAATATTTTTAGAAAGAAAAGAGCCATTAAATTCACCAAAAAATGGTCATCTGGACTATTAGCCACCTTCTCAGCATTTTAGCTAATCCTATTTTAGCTAATCCTATAGTTTTACTATGCTATCCTAAATTCATTATTTGATTAAAAGAACATGTCCCATTTTAATTAAATAAAAGACCCCATTCTTCTAACCGACTTAAAGTGCACACATGAAGTCCTTTTTATAATTTTCAAATTAAAAGAAAAGGCTTTGTGACTTTGTCTTATATGACAAGTCAACTTATATTCTATTGGTTGACTTGTGTGTGCACATGGATCACTTCTCTTTACAAATTCCATCATTGATCATCCACCATCTTCATCTTGATCTCTACCATCTGTACAACTTTGAAAGGGGGAGAGCTTTCCCCCTCAAAGGATCCATCCTCATTTGAATATTTTTATGTTGCAAGTTTTCTAACAAGTTTCCTTGGAGCTTTGTGGAGAACTTATCATTCCTTATCTCATTCTCTCATCACCATTGCATACTATTTTAGAACCATATGGCATTTTTAGCATAGTTGCATGTTAGTGTAGTTTTATTGCAATAGCTTAAATCACATAGCATAATAGTGGGATTTGTAACACTTGCATATTGCTTAACATAGTTGAATTTTGCATTCTCATTCTATCTTAGCTTCCATCTTGCATTGCATCATTGAGGAACTCCTTGTGGACATTTGCATTCTTGCATTTCATCTTTGGAACCTCCCATTACATGGTTTACTAGTAAGAAGTGTATTTCTAAGACTCAACTAAGAGACTTCTTATGCTTGAAGTATACTCTCTTTTACTTCATAGATAGGGAGCTCTAAGCCAGCATCCAAGCATTACGAACTAATGGAATCCCTTGGATAGAAGGGTTTAGAGTGTGACGCCTTTTGAGTGTACATTTTTTGCACCCACCGTGGGGCTAGAACCAAGTTTCTAGCTCCATTTTCTTACTTGCATTTTGGTTATATTATCATTTCTAATTTTTTTATAGAAACTTCTTGGATCTAATCAACTGGTTTTGCAAGTTTCTTACTTTGGTTTTAAGGTTAAGCCTTGTGTAGATTTGTTCGAAGGCCATAATCCTAGTTTTGAAAGATTTGAGCGTATCTTCCAAACCACTTTAAATTTATATCTGAATTTTTTTTTGTAGGTTGGGTATGCATCACAAATGTCGCAGACCAATTTTTAGATTGTTTTGAGTTGGTATGCATCTGTTACGAATTTTTATTTTTTTCATTAAAAAATCACTTTTGGCTACAAATCAATGATTTTTTTTGGAAAGCTTTACATTTTCAGAAATTACTCTAAATTATAAAGGGGATTAATTCTTTGTGTTTTGATGTTTGAACTCATATTAGGCCTCAAAAACTCAATTTGATAAATCTAGTATGTTTTGACAAAATGGGTCCCTAGGGCACAAATGAACAGATTTTTTTTAATTTCTTGCAATTTTGGAAATTCCTTTGGTATTTAGCAAGGGTCTCTTCTTTTAATTTCTATTTTTGGATCCAAAATTATAGTAAAAAGGTCCAATCTTGTTGACTACGTTAAAAGCAAAGAGTAAAAATGAGAGCATTTGTGATTAGCTTGCACTTTCTTTGCATAAACTTGGTTGGAAGGTAACTTAGATTTTTGAGGCAACTAACTAGTTTATGTTTTAGGTCTTACTTGTTTGTTATTCCCTAACCTTGGTTTATTTGCAAGGTTTTTCTCAGTTTCATTGCTAAAAAGAATGCATGTCAAAGCTTCAAATGCACAAGGGCTACTAATGATTATTTGCAGAATTGCCCAAAGCATAAAAACCAAAATTTTTGTATTTCTTTTATTTCATGTGTGGAACTATACTAGTTTCTTTCATTTCATAGGCACATTCAACTTGTGATTGAGGTTTTTTGGTGATAGGAGAGTATGCTCTTCACCCTTGCGATGAATCAGAAATCTTGACTCACCTTTGGATTTTGAGAATAAGAGGATTAATTGAAGCATTTTGGCATGTTTGGGAGAAGAAATCAAGTTAGGCAAGTTTTCTCTTCACCCTTGTGGTGAATCAAAAATCTTGACCCTTTAGAGTGGATCCATTTTTTGGTAGTTAGAATCCTTTAGAGGGCTTTCTCTCAAACAACTTGAGCGGAACAACCCAAGTGGGGACAAGAAAATTACCCAGCTCTTCCAACCCACTATAAACTCAAGGCTTTCAAGGAAATAAAAACTTGGTAGACGTAGTGTTATTCTTTGCTTAGTGTAATTGCTTATGGGATTTTGATCATGAGGAGATCACTAGGCAAGAAAGCTTATAGGTGCTCTTGTAACCACGAGGTCTATTACCCACCACAAGGTGGAGTGTCGCTTAATTTAGTGCAAGAGGAAAATTATGAAATGAAGCCTTTTCTAAACACCCTAGATTAGTAGCTACCCTATTTTATTGCTCAACTTCTTGGTGCAAGGATTGATCCTAGTGGACTACCTAGATCACCCCAAGATTTTACACTCACCATATGTGTTCCCTTGGTTGTGCTTATGGCACTTCCATGAAAATTCCAATATCTCTTGTGGGAAACCACTTGGTGTAAGGCAAAGGAGCATCAAACATGGGACAAGTTGTTGAGTAATGAACTATGACTTTTAGGTAGATATTGCTTGATGTGTTCTTGAATGTGCTAGACCTGTGGAAATATTTTGAACATACACATGACAATAGTTCTCGGACTTTCTTTTAAGAACTCACATATTCTTGTATCATGCAAGGTTTCTTTGTCCCTTCCTTGATTATTTGAAAACTACTCCATGTGTCACTATCTTGCTTGGAAAGAAATTGCTTTTGAACATCAAACTTGTTATGCTATTAACTATTTTCAAAATTTGTCAACCAAGTCAAAGCATTAAGTCTTAACATTTTTCTTGTGTTGCTTGCTAAGGAGAGTCTTATCATTTGATTTTTTTTTTTCTACGTCTCTAGTTCTTAAACATGCTTAAAGTGACTCTTTGGTCTTAGGGCTCTTTGTCTTTCTATCTTCATGGTCTATTTCCACTTGCTAGTTATCTTTTTACTAAAATGGTTACCTTGATTTCTTGACTACACTCTTATGTTGGGAAAGTTGTTCACTTGTCAACCTGCTTGCTCTATGTACTTGGATATTTGGATTGTTTCCTAGATCTTGACTTGAGTCACTAGTGTTGTAAGTTTCTCAAACACTTTCTTGTCAAGTCACTTTACTCTATCTTTTCACTTTACTTTATCTTTACTATTTTGGGAAGTGAACACTCTACCACTTTAGTTTGAACATCAAGTTATCTTGTGTCACCTTCTTAGCTTCCTCTAGTATCCTTCAAGCTTGATTATCTATCTACCACTGTGGAATTCAAATCTTGTGCCACAAAACCTCAAACAAATCTAGATGATCATGATATCCTCCATGCCACTAAAGAGTTTCAATATCTATACACTCAATACAAATAACTAGAAGATACAAATGATATTTCTTACCTTCATCTCTCTAAGCGTATGATAGAAATGAAATCTAAACTTGAAAAAAGATTAGAGGAGAAGATTTCATTCTCATATAAATCTCCCTTAAGACCTTTACATACACATGGTTCATCTTCTTCAAGGTCTACATATTCTACTCCAAGACATCAAATGTCTTCATCTTCTAGATCTAAAGACCTCCTTAGAGAGAAAGAAAGTGAAACCTCATTTGAGCCTATTCCAAGCTATCATGATGGACCTACTTTTGACCAAGACAATGAAGAAGACATGGATGTATATCATTCACTTGAGAAACAAAAAAAGCACTCTAGACATACTTTTCATAGAACTTTTACTCCCTTGGAAGATTCTTATGATAACACTTTGCAAACACTTCTTGGCACCAAGCTCATCACATTACGTAAGTCTAGCTCATATAGTAATCCATTCTTCGATATCTATTTTGCTTGTCATCAACATAATGAGAATAGTACTTCAGATTGCATTGAGCTGAAACATAAAATCGAGGATCTTATTGATAATGGGATTATTCATAGCTCTAATGACTCATATGATGAGGATACTTTTCTTTAGGAAGATCATATTAATGAACCTATGTCTAGTGTTGGTTTCCTTGATACCTCCACTTCTTCCAATACACATGCACCTCCTAATACTTAAAATCTTTCTAACATAACTCTATCAAATAAAGAATATAATGCTTTTCACATACACTATGCCTATCCTCAAGGGCTACCTCTAAAAGAAATTCAAGCTAACCTTCACTTGGCTGAAAACCTTGTCCATGCTACTAAGCTTAAATATCCAAGCACTACTCCATTCACTCTTCATTCTCCCTTGTCCTTAGAAGTGGATCCATGTCAAGAGGACTCTCAAAAAGAAAAATCTGTAAATGTCAAGAAAGATCAAGATCAAGCACCCTTTCATCTCCATCAAAATTTCACCCCTTTGTATCCTATGTCTTTTCCATCCCCCAAGTATGATGAATATACCACTTCCATTATCTCCCTTGAGTTTACTAGAAATTATGAGAAAGTTTTTCTTCCTATTCTATCCAAAGCTACTTGTCAAGATCAAAGTGTCCCCTCATGTTCTAATTATCCATATCCACTTCAAAATTGTGCTCAAGCTTCAAGTACTTCTATTAAAAATGTTGTTCCTATCAAAGCTACTCATGAGTCTATTTATGACTTTGACAATGTTGCTCACTCTAAAGATGTTTATATGCCTTTTCACTATCCATTTGCATATCCAAAGTCTATCCTTGTCCTTATCTATCAAAGCTAAAGTTGTCAAACCTTCCATCCACATTGGAACCTTATGTTCCTTCATCTCCTACATTTTCCACTCCTAGCTCTCTCATCATACCTCAAAACTAACAAAGATACTCATCCTTGATGAATTTCTACCCATTTATTTATCTAAACCAATCATATCTTCCTTATTCATCCACAAATCCCAATTCTTTTGGAAGTGAGAATAAACATAAGAATTCATTTTAAAATGAAGATCACTATGTCCCATATGAATGACATGTGAATGTTATGAAGGAAAATGTGCAAAAGAGACGACAAATATCCACTATTACAAGCTACATCAAAGAAAATATGGGTTTCTAAGTCCATCATTGAAGAAATGTGCTCTCAAGCATCCAAAGAAAAAAGAAAAATCTAAAGCTATATGGATTCCTAGGTCTCTCTTGAAAGACTTGAATATATTAAAGTTTACATTCAAGCTTCCAAAGGCCTCTGCTCCATCTTCTTCCAAATATCTTCATAAAAAGCTTCCAAAGCCATCCACTCCATCTTCTTTCAAAATTTCTTTACTACATCATACATCTAACCTAAAAATATTTCCTCCATGATTGCTACATCATTCCAACACCCTTTAAGGTGTATGCCGATGTTGATCTTTCCCAATATTTTAGCTACCCTCATGAAATCCTCTAAAGATTACACTTACTTTCTATACATGAACTCTTATTCTCCATATACTCTTCCTACTACCATCTCTCTTCCTTCATCCTATCAACATCTTTGAGAATACCTTATCCATGGTCTTAGTGTTGGTCTTAGAATAGTTTGACATTTGAGTATCAAAACACTTAACTACTTACTACATTGAAGCTGAGTACACTATGTACGCTGAGCCATAGTATGTGTCGAGTCAGATCTACAATAGGTGCCAAGCATTATATAAGTGCTGAGTGATATACAAGTGTTGAGTCATAATTGATGCTGAGCAAGTTAGAATGTTACATATGTCGAGTGAGCCAGAGTCATACATGTGCTAAACAAGATAGCATGCAATAGATGCCAAGCAAGACAGAATGTAATAGGTGTCGAGCAACCCAAGATCAAACATGTGTCGAGCACCAGTAGTCTAGTATGTGCCAAGTAACACAAAATTAGCATATGAGTTTGTGCCCTCACAAACTCAAATGTAAACCATTTTTGGAGCTGACATAGAAGGATTTTGAAGGAAGACGAGGATAAGATTGAATCTTTTGTATTTCCTATGTGATCAGCATGCAACTAATCAAAAAAATGGAAGAGGCATGTAGCCAATGAGAAAAATGCAAGGAATAAGCAGGAACTTAAGATTCAATATGGATCATAGATCCATACCTAACCGTAAGTCTTTACAATCTTTAAAAGGAGGATGAAAACCCCATTATGAGTGTAGAAGAGAATAGTGTATGAGGAAACTATAGTAAAATTTAGTATGAAGTGTGAAAGACTTAAAGGAACAGAGCAACAATTATACATCCATTTGATCAAAATAGGACAAAGGATAAGAAAAGAGATCAGATCAAGCAAGGATCACATTAGAGAGAGTAGATCAAGTGCCAAAATCCAGTAATTAAAGATTGCATACTGTCAGGTTTATTGTTCTAATACTTTCTTGCCATTTTATTAGATGTTGAAAATCCTATATTGATAGGTTAGCTTAACAGCTAGGTGGGAGAACGTTTGGAGAAGGTGATTGAAAATCCTATTGAATTAGGTGGGATTAATAGCCTATTATAAATCCTTTAATAGGGCGACACTTAATGTAAATTTTTTGTAAATCCTATAACCAAGTCATTATTGAAATAGTGTAAAGCCTTTAATAGGGCAGGCTTTTAATAGGGTGGACCATTAGAAGAGGTCAAGTAATTATTGCTACTATGATTTTGTGGGTATTATCCCCACCCCAGTTTTACCTTCCTATTCCTAGAGGGTTTTTGGGTTACCAAATCTGGTGTTATGTGTGTTATTGCATGTGTTTTCTTTGTGTTCACTTAATATGTTTACATGCATGTATCTTATTTTTAGTTATTTGATTTAAAGGATTAGAAAAGGTTAAAAGTGTGGTACTTCTAATTCACACCCCCCCCCTCCCCCCCTTAGAAGTACTCTTCCCATTTTGAACATTCAAACAATTGGTATTAGAGCACTAGTTCTCACAAAGAGAAGCCCAATAGCTTAGAGAAAAGATCTGAAGATGGAAGTCTTCAAACTTGGGAAGATCATAGACACTCAAGTAATTGATGTGCATCTTGCTCTACATAAATTGGAGGAAGCCAAAGAAGAATTGAGAAAGTCCTTGAAAAGAAGGAAGGATATAACCATAGCTGAAAATGGCATACACTACAAGGAGGTTGATACCACACAAGTGTTTTCCAATAGATATTCCAAGGAATTTGATGCAACAATAGCTAAACTAAGGGAGAAAAATAGAGCACAAGCTACAAAAATCAAAATACTCGAGCTTGAACAAGAGTCACAAGCCATAATGCTTTGTGAAGTGACTAAACAAAAGAAGAAAGTCATTGAAGACAAGGTAATGTTAGAAGATGACAAGAGAAATCTTAATAATAGACTAGAGAAGAAGACAATTGAGTTTGAAAGAATCTCAAACATGTAGTTGGACACCTTAAGTCAGATGGTGGATGCTCATCATGAGCTCAATATGAAAGACATTGAGATTAGTACATTCAAAATACAAAATGATCAACTGTAGAATAAATTGAAAAGAGAAAAGGAGATAGCAAAGAGCTTCAACAAATCAAGTGAAGCCATCAAGTACTTTGAGACTCTAATAAAATCATGAATCGCTAGCAATGATACTTCAGGACTTGGTTACACTAGCACTAAGCAAGGAGAAACATCCAAGACTAAAGAAGAAAGGAGCAACAAAGGTAAGAATACTAAACCTACTTGTCATTTCTATGGTAAAAAGGGACATACCTCTAATGTATGTAGAAGTAAGAACAGTCATCAACATGATAAGCCTAAAAGTGCAAGCTTTTGTCACAAATGTAAGAAACAAGGACATCAACCATATAAATGTAGAACCAAGACCGTGAGAACACCAAGATTTGAAGGTCACTGCTACAACTACAAAAAGTATGGACATAGAGCATTTGAATGTAGATCAAAGCCTATGTGGACACCTAATTAGCCTACAAAAGGAAATAACCATGGTCATCACTATAGTTGGGATTACAACACCAGGTATAGTTGTCACTGTTGTTAGGAGTATGGACACATTCTTGAAAATTGCATAAGGACTCACTTTACATGTAATTATAGTAGATCGTTAAGCCAAACCACACATTTTAGTTGCTTGAAAATTGGTCATATCAGCAAGAATTTCCCAACAAAGTCAAAAGCACCTAAGATAGAAGTCAGCAAAGGAAAAGAGAAGGTTGATGTTGAAGAAATAAGAGGGAAAATGAACAAGACTTGGAAGAAGAAAGATGAGTACCAAAAATCAAATGGAGAGATCACTTCACCTAAAAGGTCAAGTGATCATATTTCATCCAATCAAGCAAAAGAAAGATGTATGAGATTGATATAAAAATCTATATCAGGCATCAGTTCCAAGACAACGAAGGACTGCAAGAAAGAAATCTACATGAGCAAAGATGCCAAGTCAAAATTTAAAGATTTTTTCAATACTACCGAACAGTCCTCAAATGAAAAGTAAAAGGTCCAATGGATGCCAAGTTTCTAAGAATGACTAAGTTGATAGTTAAAGCTGAGTGAAGTGAAGAACTAGTGGAAGCTAAGTAAACAAAATACAGTGCGAGCCAAGTCATGTTGAATCCTTCAAGTGTCGAGTTTACAGCTATATGCATGAAGCATTTAATGCTAGGTTTTGATATGTATAAGGCCAAATTTTGATCATTTTCATGCCATTCAAACTAAGATCAAAGATGAGAAAAGAGCAGGAGTGATCATACAACAACTTTGAAGCGATTTGCATCAATATCAATATTGATTCAGCTACATTTCAATAATCTAAGGTATTTATCAAGTGCTGAGCTACACATAGTTAAAGTTTTAATACATTTAAACCCTAGTTCAGTATAATGGCTTCTAGTTCAAGAAACCCCAAAGGAAAGGTGGGTCATGAGGTCCAATTAGTTAGCAATGAGGTGAAGCAACCCAAATTTAAGCCAATCCAAGAAGTTTCCTACAGAAATGACCTAGCTAGCACATTATCTATCATTCCACCTAAAGTTATTATGGTGCAAGACGTGAGAAAGTGTTATAACTCCAAGATAGGTGTAGTAGGTGATCTAGAAATATTCCAAGCCTATGATAAATTATGTGAGAACAAGATTCTAAAGGATGAATTCCAAGTATTGAGAAGAAGGGTTTGACCAATGCCCTAGTTTACCCTACTAGTTTCAAAACTGAATGGATGTGGATTGTCTTGAATAGAATTTACAATGGATGTTTTTGGTTGCAAAATGGACCAGTAAAGATTACAAAAAGAATAGTTCATAAGGTTACTAGTTTTCCAACCCTAGATCGGCCTAATACCCTACATAGTGATTCCAAAGAAATCATTGAAAGGAATATAGGAGCCAAATGGAATAAGAGGGTTATGACTATTGATACTCTTACTAATCCTTTTCGAGACTTTGTTGTAAGATTAATATCCCACAAATTCTACCAATCCAGTAGATTGAACAGTGTGCCATGCATAGCTATTGATGTAGCCTACAAACTAGTAAAGAAAGATCACACATATGATCTATCTGAACTTATGTTGCAGCAAATAAATGAAAACCTAGGAACAATAAGGAGATCAAAAGGTGCTCAATGCAAATTTGGTTCAGTTTTCATGTGTATATTATTTTATGTTATGGAAGAGTTTCCTTCTATTGGAAATGTGAATTGAAACCCTAACAAAATTGCAATTACAAAAATCAGTGAGTTCATTGATCAAATGGGTGACAATTTTGAGGCTCAAATGACAAGTTATTTTGAGGATTTTAAGAAATCCATGAAGCAAAGGGTGAGAATACTAGTTTCTCTAGTTGAAAAACACATCAATGATATATGCTTTTTGGTTGACATTGATTATACCTACATCTAGGTAGCAATACCAAGAGTAAGATGGCTAAGGCCATTGGGATATGAACTTGATATAGATGAAGCCTCAGTTGCAATCACAACATTGCTTACAAAAGAAATAGATAAGGAAGCTCCTCACTTTGGCACATATTATGTTATCAAATAAAAGGTTGAAACTAACTTGAAGACAACTTCTATTATCAAGAAAAAGGATAAATTAATGAAGAAGATAAAGAAAAACTTGGGTCAAATATTGAAGGAGAAGTAGGTGGTGAAGAAGAAGAAGAAGAAGTAGAAGGAGAAAGTGAAGAAGAAGAAGAGCAAGAGCAAGACCTAGTAGAACTAACACAAGACTTAGGAGAAGACAAGGAGGAAGGTGTTGTGGAAGAAGAAGCCAAGGAAGCACCTGCTCAAGCTAAGAAAAAGAAAAGAAAGGCTAAAACTTAGCCTATAACTCAGCCAAAGGCCAAAAAGGCCAAAAATCCCACTCAAGCCAAGCCTACTCTAGCAATAAGAGCTACTACAAGGGCATCCACACAAAAGGCCAAGCAACAATCAAAAGAGAAGAAGAAGGCTAGTGAATAGGCTACTGAAGAGCCAAAGAAAAGAAGGAAGTATATGGCATAGCCAGATACTAATGATGAAGAGAGAATAGAGTTAGAGGACCACAGTCAATTCAGAGTGGTAAGTCATCCTCCTAAGTTTGCAACTGATAAACTTTGTGAAAAGATTAAGAATGTAGATTTAAATGATTTAAAGACTCTTGATTTTAATAATCTCAGTAGAGAAGAGAAAAATAAAGTAGAGGAATTTTTGTATGCCATGATGATGGAATTCAAAAACACACCTCTAAAACTTGGCAGTACCATGCCTAAGGAATTGTATGAGATAGTTGAGAATAAATGGCATTATTGTCTGAAAATGGAAAGGGAGATCAAAGAATCTACCTTGACTCAAGTAAAGCCTGACATGAAAAAAGGTCAAATAAAAAAGGGTATAAAGAAACATGGTGGTGAATTTTCACCTAAGTATAGAGCCTTTTGCATCCTTCAAAACAAGATTGAGGATGCAGTAAATAAATCCACACAATTGTGAAAATAATTTACAAAATAACTAATGACAAGGAAGAGGAAACAAATAAGGCAGAGGCTAGTACCATGGAAAATAAAGTAGAAGAGAAGAAAGTAGAGGAAGAGAAGCAAGAGGAAGAGAAAGAGAAGGAAGCCACAGCAAAAGAAGTTGAAGAAAATAAGAAAGAGGAGGAAGATAAGAAAGATGAGGAGGATAAAGAAAAAGGTGAGGAGGAAGAAACAAAAAAAGAAGATATGGCAATAACTGAACAATAGCAAGAAGGGGAACAGAATGTGCAAGACACACAAATGCCACCTCCTAGCTCTCCTCATATAACCATCACACCTACAGATACAATAACTATTAAGGATGTTCCTAATAATTTAGCTCAAAACATTAATCTCCTAATTGTAGAGGATCTCTCCAAGATCCTTCACCAATCCACTTTACAGGCATAGTTATGCACAAGCCCTGTACTGATGAGTGTAGATGAACTATAGAAGGTAGTAGTAGAACCACAAAGAGAAAAGGTGAAACCAAAAGAACCACCTTTCACCTATACAACTAGTAGCACCAAAAAATTTATGCTTCCACCACCTCTAGCAGCAAGTGATACAGTACATAAGCCAAGCACAAAGGAAAGGAAGTCGGATGAGAAGGAGGATACCTCAAAAAAGAAGGAGTAGGCCACTATCCAAACATTGACATAACTCCCAAAGAATGGCACTCCTAAAAAGACCCTTCAAAATTTGAGCACTAAAGCCATACCATTGCAAATCTCAACTCTAGGCTCAAGCTCAACTAGAGTGGCCAGGGTACTTCACTATGGAGACCCAAATTAGATGAAGAAATAGTAATACATATCTATGACTCAAAGACCATCACCATGTCTCAAATCATAGAAATGAAAAATGCTTTAGACAGAATGAAGAGGTAGGAGATACTTAGAAAATAATATAAACACAAGCAAGCATTGAATGACATTAAGGACATCTTTTTGGATGCATTCAGCTTGCAGTCACCTGATGAATCAAAGCCCATATTGGAGCAACTATTAGACATAGTTGACTAGGTGACTAATGAAGACTAGGACACCAATGTTAAACTTATGGAATGGTCAAAAAGAAAATTTCAAGGGAAGGTAAATGAAAACATATCAAGTGATATAGCAATTGAACAGGTAGAGTTGGCCAAGAAAATTGACAATATCAAAGTTGTACTTGAGAACATTTTCTCATTGTACAAGAAGTTGTGTGATTTTTCCAACTTCACACAAGAAACAAATCAAATGATATTGAGCTTGGAAAGAAATTTGAATATTTCTAGCATGCAACTACCAAAAGATCTAGCTCAAACTGAGAAGCATTTTGCAAAATCCCTTCACACTCAAATGGAGTTAGTTGTACTCACAACAAAGGAAGCCAATATAAAGGAAAAATTGATGCAAATTCAAACCTCTATCACCCCACATTTGGAAGTCTTCCACAAGGAGCAAGTATATGTAGAAATAATTCTAAAAAAAGATCCTAATCTTTCTACAATGGATGGACTTGTACATCTTTTTGTACAGACTGCCATCCAACACAAGTCACTTGACATTGCTTTGGAGAATTGGGATGTAGCTCTGAAAATAATAATGGAGGTAAATAGAACATTCTTTGAAAAATATGGTATTGCTCCTTAGAACCCTTTGACATTAGTGTCAAAAAGGGGGAGATATATGTTTTAGGGGAGATATAAGGGAGATATAGCATTTTGATGAAGATATAGCCAAGGGGGAGATAAGTCATAATATGTATATAGTATGGGGGAGAAATAATGTTTTGGGGGAGATATGAGTGAATTATCATAGGTATAGATTACAAGAATAGGGAAAAAGACAAAGAATATCAGGCACATCAGCACAGAATTTTGGTTGCAAAAATATCAAGGCACAATCAGCTCAGAGGAAGTAACCAGGTATTTTGAACAAATTTTGAAATTTTGTACATATGCAGAATAGATTAGATAGGGTACTCATAAGGCCAGATTAGTAATGTTTAGCTGAGTGTTTTTAACACTCATGTCAAAGGGGGAGATTGTTGGTCTTAGAATAGTTTTGACATTTGAGTGTCAACACACTTAACTACTTTCTACATTGAAGTTGAGTACACTATGTATGTCGAGCCATAGTATGTGCTGAGTCAGATCTCCAATAGGTGTCAAGAATTATATAAGTGTCGAGTGATATAGAGTTGTCGAGTCATAGTTAATGTTGAGCAAGTTAGAATGTTACATATGGCAAGTGAGCTAGAGTCATACATGTGCCGAACAAGATAGAATACAATAGATATCGAGTAAGATAGAATGTAATAGGTGCTGAGAAACCCAAGATAAAACATGTGACAAGCACTAGTAGTCCAGTATGTGCCAAGTAACACAAAATCAGCATATGATTTTGTGCCCTCACAAACTCAGATGTAAACCATTTTTGGAGCTGACATAGAAGGATTTCAAAGGAAGATAAGGATAAGATAAAATCTTTTACATTTCCTATGCGATCATCATGCAACCAATTAGAAAGATGGAAGAGGCATGCAACCAATGAGAAAAAAGCAAGAAATGAGCAAGAACTTAAGATTCAATATGCATTGTAGATCCATACCTAACCCTAAGTCTTCACAATATTTAAAAGGAGGATGAAAATGCCATTATGAGTGGAGAAGAGAATAGTGTATGGGGAAACTAGAGTGAAATTTAGTGTGAAGTATGAAAGACTTAGAGGAACAAAGCAACAATTATACATCCAATTGATCAAAACAGGACAAGGGATAAGAACAAAGATCAGATCAAGCAAGGTTCACATCAGAGAGAGCAGATCAAGTGCCTGAATCCAACAATTAAAGATTGCATACTATCAGATTTATTGTTCTAATAATTTCTTGCCATTGTATTAGATGCTAAAAATCCTATATTAATATGTTCGCTTAACAGCTAAGTAGGAGAACCTTTGGAGAAGGTGAGTAAGAATCCTATTGAATTAGGTGGGTTTAACAACCTATTGTAAATCCTTTAATAGGGTCACACTTCATGTAAAGTGTTTATAAATCCTCTAACGAGGTCACTATTGACACAGTGTAAAGCCTTTAATAGGGTGGGCCTAGGGCAGACCATCAGAAGGGGTCAAATAATTATTATTGCAGTGATTTTGTGTGTATCATCCCCACCCCAATTTTACGTTCTTATTGTTGGAGGGTTTCTGGGTTACCAAATCTGGTGTTATGTGTGTTATTGCATGTGTTTTCTTTATGTTCACTTAATATATTTACATGCATGTATCTTATTTTTAGTTATTTGATTTAAAGGATTAGAAAAGGTTAAAAGTGTGGTACTTCTGATTCACCCCCCACCAACCCCCCCCCCCTTTCTCAAAAGTGCTCTTCCCATTTTGAACATTCCAACACTTGGCTTATCATGACTTATTCTTCCTATAAGAGCATTATCTAAATTGAAAAAAAGCTTGACCTATTTCTAAAAATTCCAAAAAAAATAAAAAATAAAAATAGAAAAAATGAATAAAATGAAAATGTTCCTTGGTGAAAACAACTTGTTGTGGCACCTTGGTAGAAAAAGTAAAGACAAACAAATTCATCCTATGGTGAAAACTACTTCTTGTGGTACCCTGGATAAGTACCATGATGAAACCCTGGTAAACAAGCATCATTCATAATTCTTCCATCATCCATCTATCCCCTTTTCCCTCTTCCTCTTTCATCTTGACATTGTTGAGTTACCCTTGCATACTAGCTATCTTATCTATGAGATTCTCTATTGTTCTTGCTCATTCATTCATATCCTTCATATCCAACTTCATTCTTATTTTTCTATCCCATTTTTATCCCATCTAGTTGACCCCTTGCTCTTGATCACACAAAGAAAACATGGTAATTATAGGTCTCTTGACATGGCTACTCTTTTAGACTACATAATTTTCATGCTATCTCACTCATTGTCTTCCACTACTTATGCCATATGTTATCTCACTTTTTGGAATCACTACTCCTATATGATATCTTGCTTATTGCTTCCATTACTTATCCAAAACTTGCTTTATATGGCTATCTTTCCCTAGCTTGGGTACTCTTGAGGAGTTAGTCCTTAATGATTACTTTCACTCACTTCATACTCCTTTCTTATCCATCTTTTCTTATCCACTAGCTTGTTGCTCCATCATGTCCTATAACATGGTAGGAATTGGAAGAAAATGATGTGATCTTGCTTGAGAACTAATAATCTCTAGGTCATTTTAAAAATCCTAAAAATCAAAAAATGTCCTAAAAAATGATCATCTTAGTGAAATCCTAGCAATAGGCACTTTGATGCATCACCAAAAAAAATCAAATATCTCAAAAATACAAAAAAATTGAAAAAAAGTCCTGAAAAATCTGTCAAGTGGTGAAAACCTAGAAACAAGCGCTACTTGAGACCCTTGCACCTATGTCTATCAATCTCAATCACCCACTTTGCACCACATTTCCTATCTTGGAATTGTTTCTTGTCCTCATCTTGGGGGCATAGTGGCTTAGCCTATTGAGGTTCCCTTATGCATTAGGGTTTTTTTGGCAACTCACAAAATAGTGTTTCGCTACCCACCCACCCCCACCCCCCGCCAACTTGACATCAAGTGTTTCTCAATATTTTTAAGATAGTTTACCTATAGTCTTCGATGTCGTGATATTTCTCACTATCAAAATCAAGTCTTGAAGAAATGGCCAAGTGACTTACACACACACTTAAATATTTGAAAAACTAAGCTATGATGAGTTTTATCTACTTTGTGCATTGTCTATAATGATTTCTTTACTATATGTTCCCTCCCTAATGGTATTTTGAGGATATCATTGACTAGAAGACTGGAGGCATGGGGCATGTTTTCTTGATTTCTATTTGTGAGTATACTTTATTTATCTATAGTTTTTTAAGCATTTATGTTTATCCTATTTGACACTTTGACTTATAAATGTATAATCCTTGATTGTTTTGAAAGACCACACTTGGGGGTTATCCTGGTGCTTATGCCTTGATAGAGGTGTAATCTTGCTATACCAAACTTAGGAAATCTAATTGTATTAGTCATCTTGACTTACATGTCTTTGATGCTTAGATTGGATTCCCACATTTCTATCCAACATAGATCATATTCATATCCTTATAGTTTTACTAGTGATGATTGTATGATCTCATGATGTCCCTCATAAATGCTCAATGATGAAATAAGAGTCTAAATATTATGTGTTTCTTGCTGGTAAACCACTTTGCATATTAGGTTGCATTAGAGGTTCATTTCCTAGCTTAATCTTGCATTCATGCATATGGGGAGAGCTCTCTCTCCATCTTTTCTTGAACATATCGGCTAACTACTTTCATATCTTTCTTGCTTTCTTCTTGATCATGTCTTTTCATCTTCTTGATCTTCTACTTCATCTTTATGCTATCCTATCATCACATCTATATAACCTTTTGACCCCTGGCTAATTTCAAGATCCTTGATCCATTTTTGGGATCAAAATCAAAATTCGAATTCATCTTGATAGTCAAAATTTCACCTTCTTCTGAGAAGTTAGTTGATCTTCTTTGGTTTTATCTTCAAATAATCATTGGAACATCTTCATTTATTCATGTCTTCATCACCTCTATGCTTCATATCTACTCAAATTCTAAAACCATATTTCTACTCTATTTGACCTAATTTTTATGTTGTATCCTTCATGGTCAAACAGGGGCATTTTGTCATTCCTTAACACTCACTCTTTGGTTCTAATTACCTATCTATTATCTTTGACATTTCTATATTCTAATTTACTCATATCACGCTTGTTTCTTCATCTACTTACCTCATTTCGATTTCCATCTTGAGGGGGTAGAAATACTCTATCATCAGTTGCTACAGTTATCTATTTGTCAAGAGCATATGTTTGATCTTTTCATTTGCTTCAATCTATCTTATTTTTTAGGTGTTAGCATTCTTCTTAAATTCTAACATCATATTTCTCCTAATGTTTAGTACTACCACTATCAAGCTATACATTCAGGATGTGTTATCTCTCTCTGCATTTCGTTCTTTAGAATCAAATATCTATATCTATCACTGCCCACTTGGCTTCTATTTTCTTTGACATAATGTGTTCCTAGATTGATCACACATTACTTAAAGAGGAGAAAATGTTATCACCTAAAAATTGTCATCTAGATTATTAGCCCCCTTCTTGGCATTTTGGGTAATTTAATTAATCATTTACCTAGACCAAATTGCTAATAATCAATTAATTTGATTATAACCTATAGTTTGGCTATGCTATCCTAAATTCATTATTTGATTAAAATAATATGTCTTGTTTTAATTAAATAAAAAACCCAATTCTTCTAACCCACTTAAAGTGCACACATAAATTCCTTTTTATAATTTTCAAATTAAAAGAAAAGGCTTTGTGACTTTTGTCTTATATGATAAGTCAACTTATATTCTATTGGTTGACTTGTGTGTGCACATGGATCACTTCTCTTTTCAAATTCCACCTTTGATCATCCACCATCTTCATCTTGATCTCTACCATCTGTATGACTTTAAAAGGGAGAGGGATTTCCCCCTCAAAGGATCCATCCTATTTCAATATTGTTATGTTGTAGGTTTTCTAATAGGTTTCCTTGGAGCTTTGTGGAGAACTTCTCATTCCTTGTCTCATTCTCTCATCACCATTGCATACTAGTTTAGAAGAATCTTGCATGGTAGTCTAGTTCTTTTTGCAATAATCTAAGATCACATAGCATAACTAGTATGGATTGTAATACTTTCATTCTTGTTAACATAGCTACATTTGGCATATTCATTCTAGCTTAGTCTCCATTTGCATTACATTTTTTGTAGACAATTGCATTCTTACTCTTGTCTCAAAGAACCTCTCGTTGCATGGTTTACCAGTAAGAAGTGTATCTCTAAGGCTCAGCTAAGATCCTTCATACTTGAATTATATCTTCTTGCACTCTATGGATAGGGAGCTCTAAGTTGGCATCCAAGCATTCTGAACTCATGGAATCATTTGGATAGAAGGGTTTAGAGTGTGACATCTTTTGAGTGTACATCCATAACCCAGTTAAATTGTTCTAGTTGTTGGTTAGCTAGGTTAATTTCAAATTCCTATAGAACTGTATCAAATTAGGTACAATAAAATGAACAATCAATTTTTCCTAGCTAGCAGGATCAAATATAGTTTCCAAGGTGATAAAATTGCATATGTAGATGCATCACTTGCATGCTAGACATGTAGCACTTTCCCCAACTTATAATGAATGCTTGGATATAAAGGTTGCATACATTGGCCAAACAATGGAACCAACATTGGAAGCCAAGGATGTAACCATGCATGTATTGGCATAGTCCCCCTGTGAGGATCCCAACTATATATTGGTCTCATTAATTTGGGCATCACTGTATGATCCATAATGTTATGAAGTACTGAATCCTATAGTAACTTCTCCCATGTCTCCAAAAAAAAATAGCATAGGTTTAGGGTCCCTTGGTTCCCAAGAATTTGTAGCAGTTATTCTCACTGCTAGAAGAATAACTTCAATGAAGAGTTGAGTAGAAGGAGTTGAGTGTATGAATTTGTAGTAATTATTCTCATTCCCTTGTAGAAGCCTCTTCGATAATGACATTACCTTTAAACCATGCAAAGGATGTTGAAGTGGTTCCCAACCTTGAAACACTCTTACAAGCAATGCCAAAGCTTAACATTATGCATAATAGAGAACATCTTATCTAGTGTAGTAAAAGATTGAATAATTGTACCTATAAATTTTTATCTTCTGTAAGGTATAACATTGACCAATTGTGCATATAAGGCAATATATGCCTTGGAATATATGTGAGTGCTCATTACAATTTATTTTCTATCATGGAAGATCTCACATATGTAATGCAACTCTTTACAGGTGCAAGACATCATTTAGTGGTTTATGATTGTAGATTTATATGTGTGGGGGGTTATTCTTTAATCATATTCAAGGAAATTCAACAAAGGAAGGAAAATGGTTTTTAAGACAACAAAATCAATTAAAAAGGTTGTGAGAATGTTAATTGGGTACAAACACCTATATCCATTTTTAACCAACAAGATGTGTGTGAATGGAATTGAACCACTCATTTTTATTAGTACAAAACTACCAACATCCATTTGGTTTGAGTTTTGAACATATGGGAAATATTTGATGCTCACATTCTAACTTTCAAGTTTAATTGCCAAAAAAATTGAATGATTTGGGTAGGCATTGACCTGGTTTGGTGGAACATGTTATCCTTCTTGCTGGCATTGGACAAATTGTATCAATTGTTTACAAAACACAACAATCTCGAAGATATATAAACAAATGCATTTTTAAGCTCCACCGCCTTAGGCTAAAATCCAAGTATGACTTATGTTTTACCTATTATACATGTTTTGGATTCAAACCCAAGAAAACCAATTGAAGCTTTAAAAAAATTCAATTGAAGGAATTGACTTATCCAGATCTACCAATACAAAGCCTATATAAAATAGAAACCCTGACTAGTTTTATGTTTCCATACCTGTGAAGAGTTGCATATACTATATGTTATATTGTAGATCTTGGGTCTTATGATTTCAATGAGGGGAGAGACAAGATTCTTGTGGCATGCACATAGGATGATTTAATTGGCCTTTTTCATGAATATTTTAATAAATCAATTGAAAATGTAAAGCATACAAAATTTGTGTAGGATGCCCAATATTTTAATTTGGCAGGCTAGTGAACTATGAGATCATTGTCATGGCATCTATGTTGGACCTAATGAGGGAAATAATACATGTCTTTTTTATTTTTCATGAATATTTTAATAAAGCCATTGAAGATGCAAAGCATACCAAATTTGTGTAGGATGCCCAATATTTTAATATGAAAGGCTAATAAAATATGAGATCATTGTCATGGCATCTATGTCAGACCTAATGAGGGAAATCAACACCAAGTTCTTACTTTTGAGCTAAAAGTTTTTCAAGTGCATATTATTGTAAAACATTAATTTTGTTAAACAATTGTGAACTCGTAGAAAATGCAATGTTATTTTCTATTAGCATTGATGGGCTTCCCTTGAACAAAAAGAAGATGAAGAGGCATAAACAAAACACAAATTATGGCATTTCCTTCATTACACCCATATCTTCTCATTATCTCCTTAAGCTAGACAATAATGTCTATTGGTTCTCATCAACAACTAAGATAATTAGTTGTCTACCACTATCAAAACTTATCAATGTGAGAAAGATAGTCCAAATAAGTAATCAATATGAAATGGGAGTTGTGTTGATGTAATAGATGGAGATATAAATGTAGCATATTTATAGGGGTATATGGGTCGATTATTGGGTGAGAAATGTGATGAATATGGATGAAATGCAAAGGTGGGATACTGAAAAGGAATAATGGTGAATTTGAGCAAGGTGACCAAATTTTTCTTTTAAAACCATACATGTAGATTTACATATTAAGTGCAACATGTCCAATATTTTTGTAGATATACATATTAATTACACCAAATTTTTCTCTTAGAACCATATGTGCAAATATAAACATTAAGTACAACATGTCCAATATTTTTGCAGATATACACATTAATTACACCAAATTTTTCTTTCAAACCATATGTGCAAATATAAACATTAAGTACAACCAACTCAATAAGGGTACAAGAATAAGTTATTCTTGTAAAGAAGGGTCATGTTAGATAATACAAGGAAACTTGATCAAAATAGCTTAAAGACAAGAAGAATCAAAATCAAAACAACTAAAAGACATTGTAGGGAGAACGGTCACATTAAAGCAGGGTTTGATTATTGTTGTGTTGTCCACAACACACGTCCCATTCCTCACTAGGAATGGGGACACCCTACTTTTCTCAACTCCCAAACTCCTAGTTCAAGGGTCGGGAGAAGAAAATTTGGTTAGAAGTTAGAATTTTAGAGTCAAAAAAAAAAATTTGAAAAATTGAAAAATTGAAAAACACAAAAAATTAGAAAACTCAAAAAAAAAAATCATCATCATCTAGTGCACGTGCATCAAGGCACAGCGCACTTTGCAAAAGAGAGAGAGGGTTATAAAACCCTCCCTCTCCTTCTTTCTTGCTCATTTTACTCAAGAGCAAGGAGGGAGAGGTAATACACTCCCCCCTCTTTTCCTTATGTTGCCCATGAGGCGCACGCGCGCTGCCCTGCACCCTGTGCATGAGTAGCTCGCCATTGCAGTGCCCTTTTGGGCACACGCATGGCACTCCCACAAGGTGTATCATGCCCCTTTGGGTGCATGCTACTGCGACTACACCCTAGTGGCACAGTGCGTCGCGTGCTCCTTTTGGGGCATGCGCGCGGTACCCACACTTAGCCATGCCCCTTTTGGGGTGCATGTGTGCTGATGCCGTGATGCTCACACCAGGCCGCATCCCTTTTGGGACATGTGCATAGTGCTCGCACCTGGCTATGCTCCTTTTGGGGTGCGCGTACACTACCTGCATGAGCGATGTGCGCATGTTTGCTGTGCCCATTTTGGAGCAGGCACAGATGCGCTCGCCACCATGCATAGCACGCGCACTCCATTAAATGTTTTTTAAAACAATGAAATATATTTTTAAAAAATAATAATAATAAAATAAAAAATAAAAGGTAAAAAAAGGGAAAAATAAAAAATAAATAAATAAGTTCCGTAGGGGGACTTTGTTTTCTTTTACATTTTTTTATATCTAATAATTAATCATGTTTTCTTTTTCATGTGACATGTAGGTAATATAATTAGATGGTGTCCACATCTGTACTAGCAACAAAACTAGTTGTGTACAAGTTCCAAGGTGTAACCCCAAAATCACAGTTGCACAATGAGTACTTTGAGATCAAAGACACAAAACTTGGACACACAGACTTGGAAGAGTTCTTGAGAGTTTGTAACAATCCAACTGAAAGATCATCCTTGAGATCTACCCTAATCCATTCTGGCTTAATAAATGTAGCATCACATCCTAAGATCGTGCAGTCAGCTGAATTGATTATGATGCTATCTGAACATTTTCTTCTTGATAAAAGGGTGGTAAAGAGCGTCACTAGGGAAGTGGTCTTGGATCTACAACCTGATAATATCGAGAGGATTTTTCATCCACCTAGAACTGATCAATTCATCAGGCTTTCATATGAAGCAGCTGAGAGGTGGCATAAGAATCATTACCAAGAGGCCATCGACATCATATATTCCTCATACTTCATTGAGAAGCCACCTCAGGGGAAGATAATTAGCAAAGTTGATATGACTCAAGGATACATGAAGGATGACATTGGATATTTAATCATTCTCGTCAGTAGAGTTATGGGATTGCCTGCAGTGGGTCATCTCACTCCATTCATGGTCAACTTCAATGAGACCATTAGACATGCAAAGATGCCACTGGATTGGGTCACCACACTTAGTGAGAACTTGTGTGACCAATTGCGGATAGTAAAGGACAAGAAGAAGTTCTATATGACTTCTAATGTGGTCTATCTACTTGCAGCAAGGGAAACCAACTATCCTAGGTTGTATAAGAAAGGCAGTATGCAGGACCCTAATGCATGGCCATATATAGTCTATCCTCAGCTGGTGAAGAAGAAGCTCTCACCGCAGAGCAAGGATTACAGAATTGTGAATGATGCCTTCATCTTTGTCATCATTCCATTCATTGAAGGGGATTACAGGAAGAGATTGTCTAATGAAGCCAAGATGTAGATCACAGCTCTCGGTGCATATTTCATTCAGTTCTGGACATTCACATACATTCAAGTTAATGGTGCATCCATCAATCCAAAAAAACTCCCAAGGTACCCAAGTGAAAAATTGGTCCTGATGGAAATTTACTAGCAGATTGAGTCAACTTATGAGAAGATCAAAAGAAAATGAAGGCCTGGTTGGGATTGGCCTTTTGTAATAGGAGTATACTAGGTAAAGAAAAAGCAGGATATCCTAACTTTCGAGTGGGAATGGGAGAATTATTCTCTTGAAGAATATAACTCTCCCCGGCCATTCCTCAACAATGTTGGTAAAGTGGAAAACCTGGTAAAAAAAGAGTTCTACCACAAGGATGCCATTGAAGATCATTGGATGAATCCCACAAATGACTACGATGTGTGTATCAGAGACTATTGTAGAATGACTTTGTATTTAGTAGAGAAGGCCCTCCATTTGACCATCCCAAATGAGATAAGGCTACAAGACTCATAGGAGCTATTGGATACCCTATTCAATGTAGATAAAGTTGGTGAGAGGCCCATTCTCAATGCAAAAATTGATAGAGAGGAAGGAGATGATATTAATCATTGAGCAAGACATGTCATTAGAATGACAAAGAGTTGGATCAAGAAACCCTTTCCACTTGATCCAATTTTGAATACAATGATATTCCATGTACATGCTTCCCTAGAAAGGGCGAAAGGAAAGAAAGTCAAAGTTCTTATCTTTGCACTCCAATCTCCTATTAGGCCACAAATAGTCTACCAGCTTGATCATCTAGTGGGATACTACCACCCTCTAGAGAAGAAGAAGGAAAAGAGGAAGAGAGCCTCTCCTTAGAGGATTCAGGCAGAGCATGTTGAAGAATAAACCCCTTCATAGTGACAGGAATCCATTTCACTGGAGCCCCAAGATTTTGGAATTTCTCATATCCAAGTTGAATTTCCATTGCCTCCTATTTTGTCAAGTCAACAGGAAGAGGGAGAAATTCTCTTGAAATCCATTCATCCAGTGCATGAAGAGCTCGCTTCTCCTATGGTTCAATAGAAACAAAAGAAGGTCAAGGTTAGAATGAACAAAAGGAAAAGAGTTCGTAAAAGATTAGTGCCTAGTCCATCTATTCTTGAAACCATTCTTGAGGAAGAATTAGATGAGGGGGAAACAGAGTTAGATGAAGAGCAGGAGCAAGTGCCTCTAAAAAGGAGAACTTGACTGGCCAAAGCCACAAAATTGGAAAGAAGGAAGAGTGTCACAAATACCCCACCACCCACCCAAGTTGAAATGGTAGAACTCTCTTCTTTAGAAGACAAAGTACAATGATTGGTGAATGAGAAAAGGGAGCTAGGTGATGATGTTCTGTCCATCCTAGATTTTGATTTTACGCCTGTGGGTATCGAGTTAGTTAGAGATAAAATTAGAGATAATCCTATAGGTGAACTTCAATAGCAAGATTGGATGTAGATGCCACCTGAGACACGAGGTCCTCATCTAACTCCCCCATCTTCACCTCATCTCTCATTCCCCCATATTCACCTCAATTTATGATGGTAGATAAGGTTTCAGTAACACCTCCACCTCTGAGTTTAGAAGAATAGGTTCAGAAGGAATCATCATTACAAGGGCAACCAAAACTAAGGGTTACTGATGAGCCATCAAAAGAGGCACAGGTAGTAGAATGTATACAACAACCTTCTTAGGAAGTTGAGGATCAAACTACAAGATCTACAAAAACCAAGACTATAGAAGAAGAACCCTCACAATAGGAGACTCCAAGTAAGAGTGATAGAGGGAAGGAGGTAGTTTAGCACATCCCTTCAACAGGTAGAGCCAACATTATATAAAGACATATCCCAAGATGGTTTCAAAAGGAGATAATGAGAAGTGCCAAGCATCAATTTTGTGCTTCAAAGAATGATATTTGTGACATTGTGAAGATTTTGAACAAACCTGAGTCTCCATTATGTGATGCAATGCCATTTGCATTCATTACTACTACTCGGAACCAAGATTTACTTGCAGAAGTGGCTCACCCTCTAGAAGGCATAGATATAGAAGTTGTTAGTCTTTAGGACTATGAAGTCAAAGATATCATGTTAGGAAAGCCTAAATGGGATACTTCCTGATAAATGATGACTATGGGAGTCAAGGAGGTTGTCAACCATATGGAATAGGATGAGATTGAAATCAGAACACTTCGTAGGCAGGTTGAGATCTTAAAGGGATATTTAGCTAAAGTCATTGGTCCTCTTGATTCTAAATGCCCTGAGGAGACTTTGAATACTATTCTTAGAGAAGGGAAAGGTGTATGGCTTAGTCCATTTTTGAGAGCTTTTCAGGATTGGCAAGATAGCCTTGAGGATAATTGTGTTACTATAATCACAGGAAGTTTGAGGTTATTGCATGCTACACAAGAGAATGTTAATCAGATCATGGCAATTTTGAGGCAAGACTTTAGTATCATGGATAGGTACGAGCATGGAGCAAGGATTTACAAACTCTACAAGTCATAAAAGGGCAAAGGTACCACATTCTGATTGATATATATATTGAAGAAGAGTTAGACATGATAGATGATTGGATAGAAAAGATTATAGATGGAAATAATGTGATGGAAACGTTGCATCATGAGATACATAGGCTCAAGGACCAAGCCTGAGAACAAATTTTGGAAGTAGAAAAGTTGTACAATGATGAATGCTTGGACATTTTTGAAGATGAAGAATGAGAGAAAATTTTACCAGTTGATGTAATTGTGGAAAATATTAGAAAAACTTTAGAGGAAGCAACCAATGATGAAGACATCAGACAAGCCTTCAGGACAGAGGAAGCATTGTTAGAGTTGGACACCAAACTCAGAGGTTTTGCAAAGACTCGAATTGAGGTGCACAACTATAGATAAAAGGTCAAAGACAAATATGAGGCTTTGGATCTTCCAGATGCTGCTAAGATTACTAAGATTATAAAGAAATTCAAGGGAAAATATCCAAACATATCTTTAGGATAAAGAAAAGCAAAAGCCAGATGCCAGAATTTCAATTTTGACACTTAGTAAAATTTTGAGATATTGACCCAGTCGAGCTCCATAGGTTCGCAACTCCATAGGTCCGCAGCTTTGCAGCTCTACAAGTCTGCAGGTCCATAGCTTCGCAATTTAGAGGTGCGTTGACAATTGACTGCCAGTTCCAAAAATAGCATTTTCCATGCATCAAAAGTGCATTTTGATGGCAAGTTAACTCTAACACGAATCAAGTGAAGGGCCAGTTTCCATTTTTGATGCTTCCATGCACTTCCACTCCAATTGATGGCTTCCTCCTACTTTATCTCTCATACTTTCTCTATTTTTGACATGTAAAGGACTCATGCATCTAATTATTGAATAAAATATGGATAGAATTTCTCTAAGCACTAGTTAGATTTTCACTTTGTATATATTTAGTTTGTTTTAATGTTTTAAAAGCATTTTATTGCATCAAGATATCTCTCACTCTCAACACTCTCAACACAAATTAAGGAGACGAATTCTTATAAATACCCCATTGTAAAATGTAAACAGGGCCGCCATTACTATGCAATAAAATTATGCTTTTGGTGCTAGCATTCATAGTGTAGTTATTCTTGCTGAATGTGTCATTATTTTATGGATTATATTCATGAGATTGTGATTGAGCCAAAGGTTTATTGCATTGTTTTTGGATGTGTGATCTTTTAGTTTTGGTGTTTACTACAAATATATGAATTTCGCTAACGTAACGAGCTTGAGAAGAGATCACCTGATTGTGTCTACATAGCTTTTTGTCTAGCATGAGTGCACTTTTCATGGCCTTTTGATTTGATGAAAAGTGAAACATCATTCGATTTGTTAAAGATTCTCACCGATGATTGCATCAATGGATTCTAAGAAGCATTGCTCCCATTTTCATTGATTTCCTATCAATTTCTTTGAAGGTTTAACTCACAACGTGTTGTGTTCTATGGTTTATGTCTGTTTAGGAATTTCAATTTCAAATTCATTTGATTTCATGTTATTTTGCTCTTAGTTTTCTTATTTTCTTTGCTAACCACCCTATTAGAGTAGGACCTCATAGTAGCTGCATTGTTAGAGTTGCATTCATTGAAAAATAGAAAAATGCAAAAATATTGTTCTTTTGGTGTGATATTTTGAGACAGCGAACATATTTTACTTCAATTCCAAGAAAAAAGAGTTTTAGAACTAGCAAAGCCCTCCTTGTGAACACTCACATTTATCTTCTACTGAGCGGATTTTGGTATGTTGCAAGAAAAATACTGAACCTTGGAGTGGATCCTTAAAAGGATTTGCTTCTCAAGAGAGGAATTACACTATGGATTCCTGTCGTTGACCTCATGCAAAATGAACACCCAGTAGAAGTGGTGCTAGAAGGAGGGCCACAAAACAAAGAACCCACTATTGGAAACAAGAAAGATTTGACAAAGTTTTGAAATTCTTGCATCCTTACAATAATATGCACTCCATAAAAGTTTAGAAATCACTTCTAAATTTTTTAGAAATTTAGATCCACAAGTCTGTAGGTCTGTAGGTACGTAGGTAAAGAGTTTTAAAACCAGCAAAGGCCTCCTTGTGAACACTAACATTTATCTTCTATCGAGCAGATTTTGGCATGTTGCAAGAAAAATATTGAACCTTGGAGTGGATACTTAAACATATTTTCTTTTCAAGAGAGGAATTACACTATGGATTCTTTTCATTAACCTCGTGCAAAATTAACACCCAGTAGAAGTGGCACTAGAAGGAGGGCCACAAAACAAAGAACCCACTACTAGAAACAAGAAAGATTTGACAAAGTTTTGAAATTCTTGCACCCTTGCAATAATTTGCACTCCATAAAATTTTAGAAATCACTTCTAAATTTTTTAGAAATTCAGATCCACATGTCTGCAGGTCTGCAGGTATGTAGGTCCACAGATCCGCAAGTCCATAGGTATGCAAGTCCACATGTCCACAAGTCTGTGAGTACACAGGTCCACAGATCTGCAAGTTTGCAAAATTTAGAAGAAGTGAGCAAGTGTACTTTTGTAGAGGTACACTTTTTCTAGAATTGATACAAGTTGGAGGATATTGATCCAAGATCCCCATTCCAACGATCGTTAAGATCTTCACCAAGTGCCCAAGAATTTCTAGAGCTTACTCATTTTCATAAGCCACATAGTGACAAAGGAATACCCCAAATTCAACCACTTCCATTTGACATTTCATCATCTTCTTCTACTCCACCACCCATTCAACCACCAAGTGGACCTCCACATATTCCAATAGTCCCATCACCATCCTAGTCACCTTTAGGTACACAAAATCATCCAATGGCTTTTTTGAAAATGTAGTTGATTCACCCATTAACTTGAGAGGTGACCTCCATGACCTCCCTAAGAATCTTGAGAAATTTTGTCCAAGGTTCATTTACAGAGAAACAAGAACTACCGAAGATCATGTCAAGGTTTTTAAGGAAATTTACAACCAAAAGAAAATTGCTAATGAAGATGTGGTTTTTTTTTATTTCCCTACTCTTTGGGGGAAATTACCTTCGATTGGTATGTGAACCTACCACCAAGATGTATGGGAGACTAGGACACTTTAGGAAAAAATTTCTTGGAACAATTAAAAATAGTCATCAATCCAGCAATGATACATCAACAATTCATATCAATAAAAAGGGACCCAGCTAAGACAGTTTCATGCTTCAACCACCACTTTCATATGGCATTTTGCAAGTTGGAAATGCCATACACAATACTGATTGAATCTGCCATTCAAGTTTATTTGAATGCTATGGACCCTCTTACTACAATCTTTCTGAGAAGACTTCCTACAGCAAATATTGACACATTGGACAAAGTCTTTTTAGAAGTGATCACATTCACAAAACAAGCTAATCCTAAGGGGGGAGGAATGATGCTTCAAGCACAAACAGTCCCTAAAATGCCAACATACCCCATGGGAGCACCCAGCGTACCTAGTTAGTTCATACCTATGAACCAAGTTCCACTGCAATAGGCACCCCCTCCACAAACTCAAGCGATAACATATCTAGGGTATGAACCCTTGAAAATAGCTCTCTTTGAACAAAGAGAAATAGTTCCTATGGAAGCAGATCATGATCTCCTTTCAGAAGTTGGTCAAATGAAGAAGACCATTTCACAAATGAACAACAAGTTGACACATCTTAGATTGTCACAAGGACAAAATAAAAACTTCCAAAGAAATAATGTTGGCCCCTACAACAACAATTTTAGTCAAAATTACAATAGGAACTCCAACAATAATAGTAACAACAATGCAGGAAAAAATGGCTAAGGAAACAACTTCAATCCTCCTGATCACAACAATGGCTTCCAAAGACAAAACCAACAATGGAATACTTGACCGAATAATGGAAGCATCCCTACTAATAACAGCAACAACAACAACATTCAGTATGTTGATATCAAAATAATGCCTAGCAGTGATGGTCCATACTATAATGCTAATCAAGAGGTGAATCAAAACTCACAAGTGAATGATAATCCTCCTCCTATCTAATTCAATGCAATGCTATTAGAATCTTATGATTCTACACAAAATGTACAAGTGGAACAACAAGCAAGTTAGGAATTCTCATTCCCTTTTAGTCAAGAACCCAATCTTCAACATGATGAGATTTTTGCCTTTCAAAATGACAATCAAAATACATATAATCTCAGGAACAAAAAGGATCCCTTGACTGATGGAATTCCTCCTAGTTTGCAACCAACTCCACCTAATCCTAGAGCAAGTAACAATCCCCAACCAGTAAGACCAGCCCAAGGGGGACAAAAGTATTAGAATCAAGTAAAAATACCAACAATACTAAAGAACCCTACTTGGTCTATTGAAAAGTATAATGCAGTGGAAGATCTCAAGAAAATGAAAGCCAATATGCCCATGTTCGACATGTTGCAAAATTTTCCACAACAAAGAGAAGCACTCATGAAGACATTGGATAATACAAATGTTTCCCATAATATGAATAATATCCCTCAAAAGATGATGCCACAACAAGTAAATGCTGCAGAAGGAATGCTCACTATGTTCAAGGATAAAGTTGAGATACCCCCATTTTTGCTAAGCATAAGGATATATGGGAAGAATCTTCACAATTGTCTTATTGATTCAGGAGCTTCATGTAATGTGATGACATTATCAATAGCTCAAAAACTAGGAGTTAATCCTCAACCCTCTAACTAACTGGTAATATAGATGGATAAAATAGAGGTAAAGGTCATTGGAGTATTGAAAGATGTGTGGATACAATTAACAATTGATCCTTAGATCTAGGATATTATTGGCATACATGCGGTTGATATCCCAAAGACATATGGATTGCTTCTAAGCAAAGAATGGACAAAATGTCTCAGAGGATGGTTCTCTACAGACTTCACTCAATTATGGTTGCCATCGAAAGGATTGAATAACCAAACCAAGATAGATGTTGAGCCCAAATTGAAAATAATGATCATAGACTACAATACCTCGAATGAGATAGCATTCTTACAATTGGATTTGGGTTTATACATAGTGATGGTATTGAATATGGTTCCAAACAATACATCTCAAGATCAAAATGAAGAACCTAAGGTGTCGGTACCCAAAAGTGAGACCATGACACAATTCATAGAGAGTATGATGACTAATCTATATTGTTTAGGAGAGGAAGCTAACCCTAGTATCCTCCTCCCTCTAGGATTTTGTTGGTTGCACAAAGTTAGTCATTCAAAGTTTAAATGTTCAGTACACCAAGAAGAAATAGCAAAGGTTTTGACACATAATGGAAAACAAGAGTACAAAGACCTCAAAATATGAAACTACTGAAAGTCAAGATTCAGTGAATTCATCCAACCTTATTGAAAAAATTGAAGAAGAAAGTGAAGATTTAAATGTATCATACAGTGATACTTCTTTAGATGGTGGAGGTTTATCTTCTCCTCCTCTAGGGATGATTAAAGTTCAAAGAAGAAGATGATATGTCAAAGGTAAAGGATGGACTTCGTTAGTCATTCATCCTAAACCTAAAGTTGAGAAAATCAAAGATCTAATAGGGGAAATTCATGAGAAGCAAGAAAAACACACACTTCCTCTATCCATAGGATATGAAGGAGATTCATCCAGCCCTACATGAGAAAAGCTACAATGGGTTCTCAAGAAACAGTCGTTCAAGGCTTAAGTAAAAGAAAAGTTAAGGATGAATGAGCACAAAGTTAGAAAACCCAAGGAAAATGCAATTTGGATACTCTGCTTTGATAGTTCCAGATGCAAATCAGGAGCTGGTGTAGGTATTGAACTAATCAATCCAAAAGGTAGGTCTTTCTATGCCACATATCGATTACAGTTTAGATGCACTAATAATGGTGCAAAATATGAAGCTTTGATTTGAGGACTTCTCTTTGCATTGGAAAAGGGAGTCACCACTCTCATAATCAAAGGGGAATCTCAACTAGTTATACGACAAGTAAAATCCATATACTCATGCAAATACAAAAGATTAATCTCTTATAGGAAAAGGGTATGGGATATAATGGATGACTTTGAAGCTCTAAACATCAAATCCATTCCAAGAAGAAAGAATGTGGTAGCAGATGCCCTTGCTATTTCAGCCAGCGCTTTGCAACTAGTTGAAAAGATGAAGTTAAAAAGATTCTCAATTGAACTAGTTTCCATTCCTTCCATTCCCAACAATATCATGAACTTTTAGGTCTTTTAGGATGATCAACATATACTCAAGTTTATTATGTGCAGTCATCATTTTCAAGGACAAGAGATTGATGATACACCTGAGGACAATCCTAAAGATGATGAGCTTGAGGATAATGATGGAATCCTTAATTTGAAAACCAACACCATTCCAAAAGGAATGGTTGAACTTGAATGCATCTTTGATCATGACCAATCAGCACTCAATAGAAGGGAAACTCAAGAGAAAGGAACTGAAGAATGTGACTCCTATAATTTGGGTACCGATGAGGAACCAAAAATGGTGCAAATAGGAAAAGCATGCAATCAAGAAGAAAGGGATGACATGCTCAAATTACTCACCAAGTATAAATATGATATTTCTTGAAGCTATGAAGAGTTAAAAACTTATAATCTTGAGATTATCACACATGACATCCCATTGAAATCGGATGCTAAACCTTTCTGACAAAGACAACAACCAGTAAATCCAATTATTGAACCACTGATTATGAAAGAAGTTAAGAAACTTCTGGATGCCAAGATCATATTTCCCATCCATCATTCCACATGGGTGGAAAATTTGGTTCCTGTACAGAAGAAGACCAAGGAGATTCATCTTTGTGTTGACTGTCATAACTTGAATTTAGCATCTCAGAAGGATAATTACCCTCTACCATCACTAGATGAGGTGTTGCAAATTGTTAATGGTTCAAATATGATGTCATTCTTGGATGGTTACTTAGGATATAACCAGGTGATGTTTGACAAAGAGATAGGCTAAAGTCTACTTTCACAACCAAGTGGGGAACGTTTGCTTATAGAAGGATGCTTTTTGGGTTGATTAATGCAAGAGCTACATTTCAACGAACAATGGATGAAGCTTTCAAAGGATTGATAAATAGGGGTATAGTCATCTACATGGATGACTTGACTATCTTTTCAAAAGATCATGGCACTCATATTGCTGATCTAAGGTAGGTATTCAATAGATGTCGCAGGTATAGCATATCGCTCAATCCCAAGAAATGTTCATTCAGTGTTACTAAAGGGAAGCTCCTAGGATGTGTCATTTCTAAAGTTGGAATCTCCATTGATCTAGATAGAGTTGAGTCTATTTTGAAGTTAGCTCCTCCACACAGTCAGAAGGAATTGAAATCTTTCTTTGGAAAGATAAACTTTGTACGCAAATTCATAAGTGGTTTCATAGAGATAGTTCACCCCCTCAATGATTTACTCAAAAAGGGGACTAAAATAGAATGGACATCGAAGATAAAGAAATCATTTCAAGATATTAAGATTGCCATTTCCATAGCCCCAGTTTTGGTAAGTCCAGATTATGAGTTACCATTAAAGATCTATTCCTTTGCTTCTAAACATTCTTGTGTAGGGATCTTGACACAAAAAAGAGAAAAGGAAGATGAGCGACCAATTGCTTTTATGAGTTGTCCTCTAAAGAACACTGAGTTGAAATATTCAAATCTTGATAAATAGTCATTTTCATTAATCAAGGTAGTAAAGAAGTTTCATTACTACATACTTAGAAGTAAGGTATATTCAATTGTACCTAACCCAATAGTAAAGATGATTTTGATGCAGAATGAACTTGGTGAAAGAAGGCGAAAGTGGATGGCAGTACTTCAGGTATTTGATCTAGAGATTCAACCTATGCGACTAGTCAGAGGACAAGGATTGTCCAAAAGGATCATTGACAACCAGGATGGAAATCAAAATGAATTCAAATTTGATGAGGAAACAAATGAAGATGATCAAAAGAAGATGGTTATATCACAAGTTGATATCAATCAAGGTGTGGTGACAGATGTGTGGTACCAAGATATTGTCTATTATCTCTTACAAGATTAATGCCCCAAATGGATGAACAATTCACAATGTAGGGGACTTAAGATGAAATGTGAGTCTTACAAGTTACTTGATAACAAGCTATATAAAAGGAACTATGAAGGGGTTTATTTGAAATTTTGAGGACGTGAAGAAGCTAAGGATGTCTTGAAACATTTTCATGACAAGTATCGTACGAGACACAATTTAGCAGAAGCAACAGCTCACATGATTTTAAGATCAAGTTATTTTTGGCCCTTGATATTCAAGGATACTTTTGAACATGTGTGTTCTTGTCATATATGCCAAACCAGTGCTAACAAAGAGAGGCACTCAGTAATGCCACTACAACCAGTATACAAGGTGTGCCCTTTTGCAAAGTGGGCACTCGATTTCATTGGTCCAATAAACCCACCATCAATTGGACATGCATTCATTCTTATGGCTATGGATTACTGCACATGATGGACGGAGGTAGAGACTTTTAGAAATTGCACTACTAAGGTGGTGACTGATTTTTTGGAAGAACATATTGTTACTAGATTTGGGATGCCATTCGCTCTTGTATGTGATAATGGATCTACATTTGCATCTGCATTTTTGACACAATGGGCATTTGAAAATAAAGTCATTATCAAATTCTCCTCAAATTACTACCCGCAAGGAAATGGGATAGTAGAGTCTACAAACAAGAACTTAATCACTATGATGAAATGATTGTTGAAGGAGAATCCTAGGGATTAGCATACATAATTGAAATATGCCTTGTGGATGGATCGGGTCAGAGTTAAAAATGCCTTGTGGACTCCCATTCAATCTTAAGATTCTTGTCTTAAAATTCATGAGTGGTTATGTTGATGACACTGACAGAGTACAAATCCAATTGATGAATCTTCTAGAAATAGATGAGAAATGAACAATTTCATTAGAGCACATGGCTAAACATCAAGCTATTGTTAAGAGGTGGTTCGACAAGAAGGCCACAATAAAATCCTTCAAGATTTCTAACCTTATCCTACTTTGGGATAAGGTGAAACAAAAGATGGGTAGCCATACCAAGTTTTAATGCTTTTGGATAGGCTCATATCAGATTGCGAAAATTCTTAAAGAAAATACTTTTAGGCTAAGTTTCTTACAGGGGGAATTTCTCCCTTTACCCATAAATGGGAAATTTCTAAAACATTATTTTGAAGCCTAAGAAACCAAAAAAAAAAAAAAAATAGTTATATTTCATTTCTGCATCTAGATTAGATTTTCATTTCTACAAGCGTGTTTATTTCTGCAAGTGTGTTTCCTTTCAAGTTGTGTGTTTGCTTTCAGTCATCTGTTCTTTTTGAAAGTTGTGTTAGCCCTAGGGGATAAGGTGTACTTGAGATTTTTCTCAAGATTTTACTAACCACTCTTTGGTCTTGATTTCAAGAGGAGGTATTTCTTTGTCAAAACATTTGGACAGTTGTGTGTCTTATACCAACCAAGCAATAGACATTTCTTGTGGAAATAAGGGACTTTTAGTGTGGAAATTAGAAACCTAGACCAACAAGCTCTCAACACTTTGAGAGTTTTAAAATTTGATCATTTTGGGTGCTATTGAATTAAATTCAAAGACGATGAGGAATGATCCAAACTTCAATTAGTTCAAGTAGGAGAGGTCTCCTCGAAAGATTACTAAGATCATTGTTGGTGTGAGAGTTTCCTAAAAAGTTCTAAAAGAGGAATGCAAGGGATGTTCATAAGAGATCAAATCCAAGAAATGACACCGATGGTCTGGCTAAATATTCTAACCGTAGTCAGGATACAGAAAAAAAAAAAAAAAAAAAAAGATGGTGTTAATTCTGAAAGATTCTAGAGATCTAAAATGGCTAAAGATATGTTACAAAACAAAGTTTCTTGTATTCAAAAGTATTGTTTTATCAAAAGTAACATGTTGAATGACATGGAACAATTATGTGAAAGGATAGAAATTAAAAGAACATGGAATCTCACCAAGAGCCCTTGAACTGATTCTCTCATCTGGTCAAGCAATTGATTGATAAAGAGCCTTCATGGAAATTCCAAATGAATGTGTTGGGAGGAGTAGAAGATTGTTTTGAGTTGTTAGAAAAATTTGATTGATTGCATCCTGACACGTCAAAGGGAATGAATACACAATGTACACATTGAGCTTGAAGGTTTTGACTTCAAATATTTTGATTGCAAAGTCATCCAAAATACACTCGAGGTGTTTGAAGTTCGATTGGTGTTTGACACACATCAGAGGAATGTTTGCCGATAAAGAAATTCCTTGGTCATTTCTTCCTTTTTTTGAGGCTATTTGTTGTGGTGTCCACAACACACGCCCCATTCCTTACTAGGAATGGGGACCCCCTACCTTTTTTGACTCTCAGACTCATAGTTCGGGGGTCAAGAGAAGAAAATTTGGTTAGAAGTTAGAATTTTAGAGTAAAAAAAAATCAAAAAATTGAAAAACACAAAAAATTAGAATACTTTAAAAAATATCATCATCTAGCATGCGTGCATCGAGGCACAGCACGCTTTGCAAAAGAGACAAAGGGTTAGAAAACCCTTCCTCCCCTTCTTGCTTACTCATTTTCTCAAGAGCAAGGAGGGAGAGGTAATACACTGCCCCCCCCCCCCCCCTTTTCTTATGTCGTGCACCCATGAGGTGCATACGCACTGCGTATGAGCGATGCACCACTGTGGCACCCTTTTGGGCATTCGCATGGCACTCCTGCAAGGCATGCTTCATGCCCTT
The DNA here is from genome assembly GCA_028749045.1 of Cupressus sempervirens. Taxonomy (NCBI): domain Eukaryota; kingdom Viridiplantae; phylum Streptophyta; class Pinopsida; order Cupressales; family Cupressaceae; genus Cupressus; species Cupressus sempervirens. Next base: position 195,923,074 of record CM053789.1, on the reverse strand, counting down.
TTTAGGTGCAAGAGTGGCACTTGCTCCATGCCCCTTTGGGCGTGCACTATTGTGACCATGCTCGAGCAGTATAGCACGTTGCATGCCACTTTTAGGGTGCACGCAGTGCTCGTGCTTGGTTGTGCCCCTTTTGGGGCATGTGCACTACCCGCACCACCGCACAAGCGTTGGTCGCATGTGTGTCGTGCCCCTTTTCATGTGCCTGTGCAGATGCCCTTGCCACCACACATGGTGCACGCACTCCGTTAAATTTTTTGTAAAAAAATAAAAATTTATATTTTTTTAAAAAAAAATTTAAAATTAAAAATTAAAAAATGGGAAAAAAAAATTTTAAAAAAAAAAACAAATAAATAAGTTCCCTAGGGGGATGCTTTTTTTTCTTTTACATTTTTTTTAATATCCAACAATTAATCATGTTTTCTTTTTCCTGTGACATGCAAGTAATATAATCAGATGGCATCCACATCCGAACTAGCAGCAAAACGAGTTGTGTACAAGTTCCAAGGCCTAACCCCAAAATCACAGTTGCACAATGAGTACTCTAAGATCAAAGACACAGAGCTTGGACACACTGAGTTGGGAGAGTTCTTGAGAGTTTGTAATAATCCAACCAAAAGATCATCCCTAATCCATTCTAGATTAGTAAATACAGCATCACATCCTGGGACCATGCAGTCAGCAGAATTGATAATGACCCTATCTTGGCATTTTGTTCCTGGTGAAAGGGTGGTAAAGAGTGTCACTTGAGAAGTGGTCTTGGATCTACGACCTGATAATATCAAGAAGGTTTTTCATCTACCTAAAGATGATCAGTTCATCGGGCTTTCATATGAATCAACTAAGAGGTTGCATAAGGATCATTACCAGGAGGCCATCGACATCATATATTCCTCATACTTCATTGAGAAACCACTTCGAGGGAAGGCAATCAGCAAAGTGGATATGACTCAAGGATACATGAAGGATGACATTGGATATTCAATCATTCTCCTAAGTAGAGTTATGGGATTGCCTGTAGTGAGTCATCTCACTCCATTCATGGTCAACTTCATTGAGACCATTAGACATGCAAAGATGCTAGTGGATTAGGCCACCACACTTAGTAAGAACTTGTGTGACTAGTTGCGGATAGCAAAGGACAAGAAGAAGTTCTATATGACTTCTTATGTGGTATATCTACTTGCAGCAAGGGAAACCAACTATCCAGGGTTGTACAAGAAAGGCAGTATGCAAGACCCTTATGCATGGCCATATATAGTCTATCCTTAGCTAGTGAAGAAGAAGCTCTCATCGTAGAGCAAGGAGTACATAATTGTGAATGATGCCTTCATCTTTGCCATCATTCGATTCGTTGAAGGGGATTACAGGAAGAGATTGTCTGATGAAGCCAAGACGTAGATCATAGCTCTTGGTGCATATTTCATCCAGTTTCAGACATTCACATACATTCAGGTTGGTGGTGCATCCATCAATCCAAAGAAACTCCCAAGGTACCCAAGTTACAAATTGGTTCTGATGGAAATTTCCTGGCAGATTGAGTCAGCTTATGCAAAGATCAAAAGATAATAAAGGCCTTGCTGGGATTAGCCTTTTGTAATAGGAGTATACCAGGTAAAGAGAAAGTAGGATATCCTAACTTTCGAGTGGGAATGGGAGAATTAACCTCTTGAAGAATATAACTCTCCTAGGCCATTCTTTGACAATGTTGGTAAAGTGAAAAACCTAGTAGGAAAAGTGTTCTACTAGGAGGATGCCATTGAAGATCATTAGATGAATCCCACAAATGACTATGATGTGCATATCAAAGACTATTGTAGAATGACTTTGTATTTAGTAGAGAAGGCCCTCCATTTGACCATCCTGGGTGAGATAAGGCTATAGGACTCACAGGAGCTACTGGATCCCCTATTCAATGTAGATAAAGTTGGCTAGAGGCTCGTTCTAAATGCAAAATTTGATAGAGAGGAAGGAGATGATATTAATCATCGAGCAAGACATTTCATTAGAATGAAAAAGAGTTGGATCAAGAAACCCTTTCCACTTGATCCAATTCTGCATACAGTGATAGTCCATGCACATGCTCACCCAGAAAGGGCAAAGGGAAAGAAAGTCATAGTTCCTATCTTTGCACTCCAGTCTCCTATCAAGCTAGAAATAGTCTACCAGCTTGATCATCCAGTGGGATACTACCACCCTCTAGAGAAGAAGAAGGAAAATAGGAAGAGATCCTCTCCTTAGATGATTTAGGTAGAGCATGTTGAAGAATAGGCCCCTTTTCAGTGACAGGAATCCACTCCCCTAGAGCCCCAAGATTCTAGAATTTCTCGTATCTAGGTTGAATTTCCATTGCCTCCTATTTTTTCAAGTCGATAACAAGAGCAAGAAATTCTAGAAACATCCATTCATCTGGTGCATGAAGAGCCTGCTTCTCCTATGGTTCAACTAAAACAAAAGAGGGTCAAGGTTAGAATGAACAAAAGGCAAAGAGTTCGTAAAAGATTAGTGCCTAATCTATCTATTCCTAAAACCATTCCTGTAGAAGAATCAGATGAGGGGGAAATAGAATTAGATGAAGAGGAGGAGCAAGTGCCTCTACAAAGAAGAACTCGGTTGCCAAATCCATAGAATTGGGAAGAAGGAAGAGTTTCACAAATACCCCACCACCCACCCAAGCTAAAATGGTAGAACTCTCTTCTTTGAAAGACAAAGTATAATGATGGATGAATGATCAAAGGGAGCTACGTGATGATGTTATCTCCATCCTAGATTTTAATTTTATGCATGTGGGTATAGAGTTAGCTGGAGATAAAATTAGAGATACTCCTACATGTGAACTTCAACAACAAGATTGGATGTAGATACCACCCGAGACACGAGGTCCTCATCTCAGTCCCTCATCTTCACCTCATCTTATTCCTCCATCTTCACCTCAGGTTATGATGGTAGATAAGGTTTCAGTAGCACCTCCACCTCCAAGTTTAGAAGAATAGGTTCAAAAGGAATCATCATTACAAGGGCAACTACAACCAAGGGTTACTAATGAACCATCAAGAGAGGCACAGGTAGTAGGATGTATACAACAACCTTCTCAGGAAGTTGAGGATCAAACTACAAGATCTATAGAAACTAAGACTACAGAAGAAGAACCCTCACAATAGGAGACTCCAAGCAAGAGAAATAGAGGGAAGGAGGTAGTTGAGCACATCCCTTCATCATCTGGAGCCAAGGTTTTAGAAAGACATATCCCAAGATGGTTTCAGAAGGAGATAATGAGAAGTGCTAAGCATCAATTTCATGCTTCAGAGGATGATATTTGTAACATTGTGGAGATTTTGAACAAACTTGAGTCTCCATTACATGATGCAATGCCAATTGCATTCATTACTACTACCCGAAACCAAGATTTATTTGCACAAGTGGCTCATCCTCTAGAAGGCACAGATACAGAAGTTGTTAGTCTTTAGGACTATGAAGTGAAAGATATCATGTTAGGAGAGCCTACATGGGAGACTTCCCAATAGATAATGACTATGGGAGTCAAGGAGGTTCTCAACCGTATGGAATAGGATGAGATTGAAATTAGAACACTTCGTAGGTAGGTTTAGATCTTACAAGGATATTTAGCTGAAGTCATTGGTCCTCTTGATTCTGAATGCCCTAAGGAGACTTTGAATACCATTATTAAAGAAGGGGAAGGTGTACAGCTTAGTCCATTTTTTGAGAGCTTGTCAGGATTGGCGAGACAACCTTGAGGATAAGGGTGTTACTATAATCACAAGAAGTTTGAGGTTATTGCATGCTACACAAGAGAATTTTAATAAGATTGTGGCAATTTTGAGGTAGGACTTTAGTATCATGGATGAGGTACAGGCATGGAGCAAGGATTTACAAACTCTACAAGCCATAAAAGGGCAAAGGTACTACATTTTGATTGATGTGTATATCGGAGAAGAGTTAAACATGATAGATGATTAGAAAGAAAAGATTGCAAATGGAAATAAAGTGATGAAAACATTGCATGATGAGATACATAGGCTCAAGGACCAAGCTCGAGAACAAATTTTGGAAGCAGAAAAGTTGTACAGTGATGCATGCTTGGACATTTTTGAAGATGAAGAATGAGAGAAACTATTGCTAGTTGAGGTAGTTGTGGAAAATTTTAGAAAAACTTTAGAGGAAGAAGCCAGTGATGAAGACATCAAACAAACCTTCAAGATAGAGGAAGCACTGTTAGAGTTGGACACCAAACTCGAAGATTTTGCAGAGACTCGAATTGAGGTGGACAACTATAGATAGAAGGTCAAAGACAAGTATGAGGCTTTGGATCTTCTAGGTGATGCTAAGATTATTGAGATTATAGAGAAATTCAAGGGAAAATATCCAAACATATCTTTAGGATAAAGCTGACCAAAACCCAGAAGCCAGAATTTCAATTTTGACACTTTGTAAAATTTTGAGATATTGACCTAGTCAAGCTCCATAGGTTCGTATCTCCATAGCTCCACAGGTCTACACCTCCATAGCTCTACAAGTTCGCAAGTCTGTAGGTCTATAAATTTTCAATTTAGAGGTGTGCTGACAATTGACTCCTAGTTCCAAAAATAGCATTTTCCATGCATCGGGAGTGCATTTTGATGGCAAGTTAACTCCGACACACATCAAGTGAAGGGTCAATTTCCATTTTTGACAGTTCCATGCACTTCCACTCTGACTCATGGCTTCCTCCTACTTTCTCTCTTATGATTTCTCTATTTTTGACATTTAAAGGACTCATGCATCCAATTAATGAATAAAAGATGGATGAAATTCCTCTAAGCGCCAGTTAGATTGTCACTTTGTATATATTTAGTTTGTTTTAATGTTTTAAAAGCATTTTATTGCATCAAGATATCTCTCACTCTCAACATAAATTTAGGAGATGATTTCTTATAAATACCCCATTGTAAAATGTAAAAAGGGTTGCCATTATTATGTAATAAAATTATGCTTTTGGTGTTAGCATTCAGAGTGTAGTTATGCTTGCCTGAATGTGTCATTGTTTTGTGGATTTTATTCATGAGATTATGATTGAGCCAAAGGTTTATTACATTGTTTCTAGATGTGCGATCTTTTAGTTCTAGTCTTTGCTATAGATATATGAATTCTGCTGACATAACAAGCTTGAGAAGAGATCACCTGATTGTGTCTACATAGCTTTTTCTCTTGCATGAGTGCACTTTCTGTGGCCTTGCAATTTGATGAAAAGTGAAATATCATTCGATTTTTTAAAGACTCTCACTGATGATTGCATCAGTGGATTCTAGGAAGTGTTGCTCTTGTTTTCATTGGTTTCCTATCAATTTTTTTGAAGATTTAACTCGCAGTGTGTTGTATTATGTGGCTTATGTCTGTTTAGGAATTTCAATTTCAAAGTCATTTGATTTCACATTATTTTTCTTTCAATTTCATTATTTTCTTTGCTAACCCCCCTGTTAGAGTAGGACCTTATAGTAGATGTATTGTTAGAGTTGCATTCGTTGAAAAATAGAAAAATAGAAAAATATTGTTCTTTTGGTGTGATATTTTGAGATAGTGAATAGATTTTACTTCAATTCCAAGAAAAAAGACTTTTAGTATCAGCAAAGGCCTCCTTTTGAACACTCACATTTATCTTCTACTGAGTAAATTTTGGTATGTCACAAGACAAATACTGAACTTTGGAGTGGATCCTTAAAAAGATTTGCTTTTCAAGAGAGGAATTACACTATGGATTCTTGTTATTGACCTCATGCAAAAAAAATGCCCAACAATTATCACCCATTGCTAAGCTGTTTGTTATATTGTTTTCAAAATTAATATACATATGAACCACAAAATGGGGCTTTGATTATCATCATTTTTATATAGGTCAATATCCCTAAGGTAGTACATGATACAGTCCATCACATCTTGGAGGAACATGGAGGTGTAAATATGAAGGATCATGGAGGTGTCAGTATTAAATGAGAAGATCATGATCCTATGAAAGATGATGATCATGTGCTAGAAAACACATTTGAAGATGATGGTATGAATGCATTGATCCATGACACATTTGGTATTGGTTCTGCTACTATTGTTTCTGATGATGATGAGGATGATGACCCTTTATGAAGGATCCCAATCAGCTCTTCTCTTTTTTGTGGTCATGAATGGTTTATCCAAAATAACAATGTCACGTATGCTAAGGTTTTTCATATATGTCATTATAGTTGATAAAAGGTGAAATATGTACCATCAAGATTATTTATACCAATGACATATTTTTTTCTATGGATTGATAGGTGACTATTTGTTACCACCATCAAATGTTCTCCCTCACTCGTACTGAGAATTATTTGCCACTATGAAACATATTGGAATGGAGTATCAAGCAATAGATGTGTGTCTTGAAGATCATGTTATTTATCATAAAGAACACAAAAATGCAGAAAAATGCCCCAAATTCCATATGAGAAGATATTGATGTCATGACCAAATTTTGAACAAGACACACACCCATACATGCTTTTAAATTTTTTAATTTTTGGAACACTTTAATAATTCGTGCCAAATAATTAGGAGATTATTACTACAAATTCCAATTTCTTTTAATCATATTCAAGGAAATATATAAAGTAAAACAAAAACACCATATTGAAAAGTCCTTTTAAATATTACAATCACAATTGGATCTTTACAACAATTTAAAAATTACATAATGAAGATCTACAACTAATCTTTTTCAATACATAACTTTTACAAATATTCATAATAAATCTTCTTGAAATCTCCAATAGAAATTGAAAATCTTCCAAGATTTTCTTCAATTACAAATCCATTTAGAAACCTATATAAAACAACACTAAAAACCATGGAGAACTCACCTCCCAACTTAGGTCTCTATGGGACCACCCACTAAGCTTGAAGAACTAGGACCAAATAGGTAACAATCAAGCACAAACGACATAAAATAATAATTATACAATACAACATTTAACACTCTTTTGAGTATACACAACACATTACCATAGCAAGCAATAGAATGGGTGAAGGTGTTCCTAAAACCCTAAGGAAAAGCCAAATACATAAAACCAAATTTTCCTTCATAAGGCATACAAAATAAATACCAACTCTCATAAAAATTCTCCCCTTATCACCCCCAAAGTGCATAACAATGTACAGGCACATGTAGCCCATACAACATGTGTATCACTCTTCCTTCCAAGAAAGAGACTCTGCACTCAAGGGAAAGACCCAACTAACCCCTTCACCTGAAGGCCACTTTTTCCCTCCCTAGGGTGAGTGATGTCCTTCCAAAACCATAACATGATACTCTAAAAATAAAAAAGAGAAAAAAAAATAGAAATTCATTCACACCCAACAATACAACATGGATAATGAACAATACACATATGCATTTGTAACCAAATTTACATAACTTTTATTCATTAGAACAATACAATACATAATTCCAAAAACATGGAAAAATCTCCAACCTTTCTCCAAGCTATGGCAAATGAACCAATGTGAGAAGAGCCCTCTATCCTTCCCTGATTAAATCTCCAAAACAAAAAAAATCTCTAAAACTAGAGAGTGGGTGAATGAATCTCCTATTTTAAAAAATCCCCTTTAATAAGGAAAAAAAACTCAACTCCTTAGTGATAACTTTAAGAAAACCCTCATGAAAAAAAGCCTAAAATGCTAGCAAATCCTAAATTTGGTGGGTAGGAAAATTTTAATTTTGAGGGCAATTTTTTTGTTCCATATAGGGAAATAAAATATTATATGTTGGCAATTTTTTCTTGCCCTAGCAAAAATCATTTTAAATGTGGCAATTTAATATATTTTTTTGCTAATGGATAAATAAATAATGGCTATTTTTTCCTTTGCCAAAAATGAATTAATAGTGTCAGAGGTGAATTGCTTGTTTTGTAAGAAATTGAATAATAATAGTTTTGACTAATCTTCAGTGGTAAATTAAAAAATTGTTTAATCTAAAAGTGAAATTCGCACATGTATTGGCTAGTGAATATAGTGACTACTGAGTAGTCACTTCAAGTTTCAACTTGTGTACTGTCTTAGGTGTGTTATTAATAATGTCGTAACATCGTTACATTAGTGTCAATATTACTAAGTCAGCTACTATCACTTTTGTATTGTTAATAGTAAATACAATAGTTTTATTGATCATTCATTAGTTAGAGATCAATGATAAAAGATGCATCTTGGGGCCACTCGCTTGAAAAGACGTGGAGTCACACATAATTCACTAGAATGGAGACACATGCAAAGGTTTGCATGCAAATCATTACTCAATGTAGGCACTATCGACTATCTAACATTAATGCCAATACATTTTGGCATTTCACACACTTGAAAATTAATAGGAATATAATAAAAAAAGATATGAAAGATCATGAATGCCAAAGAATTAAATGCAACTGCCATTAAATAGCCTCTTTAGTTTCTCTTTAATTATCGTTTCTCATATTCTTCAATCCAAATTCAATTTGTAGTTGTAGTTTGCAGAGCTTCTTGAATCTTAGTCATGGATAGGCCAATTCACCTAAAGTGCCCTACAATGGCTCTACAAAAGCCCTTTTTGGGTAGAATTCCTGATGATGTCCTTGCCATAGTTTGCAAGGTAGATGCTTGAAGTCTTTTCATCTATCATGCTATATTCATGGTACTCGGCCATAAATTCTTGAGAAATGATAAGAGGTACCGTGTGTCCACATATATTACCTCCCACTTCCTCGTGTCTCTTCTCAACCTTAGAGGCAGTCAAATAGACATGTTGATGCTTCTGCATAATGTTTTTAAGGAAACATTTTAAGAAGATGATGTCAAAATTATTGTATCAGTCGAGTAGGTACCAGGGCTGGGCATTGGCATCCCTTTTGTAGATGTAGCAAACAAGTGTTGGGAGGAAGGCATGGGGTGCATTATACATAAGCATCCTTTCTTGTTCGGCATGAATGAATGGCAATTGACTCACCATCGGAAGGGGGCATGGCTCGAAAGGGATTTCTTATGGAAATGGTTATTGTTGGAAAACATTAGCAAGACTGACTTCACATGGTTGGACAAGTTCAGCAACATCATCTTCTCTAATAGATTCCTCATGGACAAACTTGAAGACCATTCTAATCAAAAGCTTCAAGCCCTCAACCCCTCAACCCGTTCATGCTTCCAGCCTCCTTGGTTCCCTGGTTCCCTATTCCCTATTTTTGAATATTATTTTCTTGCCCATTGCTCTTAGGGCAAAAAAATGTTTAAAGATATCTATCTTTTTCTTTGGATTGAGCCTTGCCCAATGCCCTTTTTTGTAAATTATGAAATAGTAAAACTAAGCTAATTTAATTAGCTATTTTGAATATCTATGCTATGAATTAGTACTATGTACATTGTACAGTCTAAAATATTATCAATGAAAATAATAATTTTTGGCTTCTCAAATCGTTGTTCTTGTTAGTCTACAACTTTGTAAATTTGTTTTTGGCATCTTGATTCTCAATGCACTGTTAAAATGTTACTGTTAATTGGTGACTTTGTTACAAATAGTTAATTGTTAATAATTAACTATTTTTGTTTAAACTGATTGGTTAAAACAAATGGAGCTTCAAGGAAAACTAAAGATTAATAGATTATAACATTAACAAATTTAAATATAATTTTGATAATTTATGTGTCAAATTTCTATTTCATACCTATCTTGTCACCTATTCCTAACTTTTTGTCATAATGAAATCTTTTAAATGATGAAGAATAGTTTATAAACAATTATCACAATTTTCAATATATGTTAAATTTTATTAATTTATAGATATTTTAACTATATTATATTTTAATTTTGAAACTAAATAATAAATATGAATAAAAATATAGCATTTGCAATTATAATTATTTTATTTACATTAAACTATTGTCATTATTATTATTTCATGATATCTTGCACCAATTTTATTTTATAAAATTTAATATATCTTCATTGAATTTTTCATATCATCTTTACAATAAAAAGCTTATGATAGAAAAGAAAATCAATTCGATAATAGAAAAGAAAATCCTTTATTTATATATGTTAAAACTATTATAATTATTATTATAAATTATATTATATATAATATTTTATATAAATAATTAAATTAACATCATGATTTTCACATGCTCATTGCTCAAGCTTAAAAGTAAAATAATAATAATTAATAACAAATTTTCTTATTTTTCTTTGTATAAATTAATATGCTATATAAATTCTTTTCAATGACCACAATCCATGGCTCAATTTTGAGACAAATTTTAAAAGATTGAAGACAAATTTTAAAACATTGAATATAAACTCTATTTCTACCAGAAACCGAGACATGTGTACTCGAAGATTCTTCCTAAAATTCTAACCATTGCATAAAAGAAGGGTCAATGGTTCGAGATGAATTCTAGATCAATTTGGGGAATGCTTTTCCATGTCCCTAGATTCATTTGGAATCCTAACATGTGTCCAGTCATTGTCAATTGGAACACTCAGTTAATATTACTAATAATTATGTTTATAAACAACTATCACAATTATCAATATATGTTAATAATTTATAGATAATTAAACTATATTAAATTTTTATTTTGAAACTAAATAATAAATATGAATAAAAATATAAGATTTGTAATTACATTTTTAAATTTTATTTATTTTATTTAAATTAAACTATTATCATTATAATTTATTAGTAATTATTAGTACTTGCCAATAGCTACTAGGCTTAGGGCTAAGAGCTAAATATTTCATTTTCAGTGTGATTCATCAATGTTAATATTTTTATTTTTTTAATGTAAGTGCATTGGTTTATATTTTATATTGTAATAATGTATTTTTTTATAAATTATAATATATATTTTGTAATTTAATTAAAAATAATATTACTTATATTATATAATTATTTAAAATTTATTATTATTATTTTTATTTATAAATATCTATTATATAATAGAACATATAATATAATTATTTATAATATAATATAATTATAACCATATGATATATATGTTCTATTACATATATATCAATGATTATATTATATATTTATGAATAAAATTTAAATTTAAATTAACATCATTACAAAAAAAAATTATATTATATTTTTATTAATTAAAATATTTTATATAATATAATAAATTTATTAAATTTAAATTAAATTTATATAAAAAGTAAAGGGCTAAGGTAAGTAGTAGTGGCACTTATTCCATATCTTGCACCAATTTTATTTTATAAAATTTAATATATCTTCATTAAATATCAATAATTAAATTAACCTGAAATCGGGACGTGTACTACAAGATTCTACCTGAAAGTTGAAATCTCGACTATTGACTAAAAGAAAGATCGATGGCCCGAGATGAATTTTGGGCTAATTTGGGGAATACTTTCCCAAGTGCCTAAATTCATCTAGAATTGTGACATGTATCCTTGACAAATATCATGATTGACAGATACGTGTCACAATTTTGGATGACTCTTGACAACAGTGATATCACTCCACAAATTCACCCGAAAATCATATCGAAACATCGATAATTAAGTTCTATTTTTATTAATTTATTTATTTAAAGCAAACAAATTTATTCAAATGTATATCAATGTAATAAATTTTTACTTTTCTTAAATTTTTATTATTGTTATGTACATTGCTAAATTATTGAGTTTTGACTCTTTATGTCATTTACATGTACATTGTACATACTATTAATAAAGTACCTAAAACCATTAATTACTTAATACTTTCTTTTTAAAATTTTAACTATTAACCCTACCTATATGTTCATTTTTTTTAGAGTCTGATATGATAGGGTTTTCAAATTTTAAATTTTCTCAGCCTAACAGAATTCCATTTTGTGTTCTGAAGACTAAAAGGGTGAAACTTGAGTATCAGATGACAACAATAATTAATAATTATCCAATCTTGATTCTAAGTTTTTAATTTTTTTAAAAATTTTATCATTGCAATTTGTAGCAATAGAAAGTTTGATTTTAACTATCTTAGGTTTACACTTTACAGTTATTTTAATTAGGACCTAAAGAAGAATTTTGTGTAATAACCAGTAGCAGGCATGGGCAAAATAAATTCAAAAACCTCCCGTACGAGTGCAAGCATATATGAAAACAAACACATTATAGAACTCAGGCAAGTGTTACAAACCCTAGGTTTCACTAATGAATGTCATGATATTTTTTATCCTATTGTCCATGGAGATTTAGGAATCATGAAAATTAGACATTCATTGTTTAATAAGTGGAAAGATCCATAGAAAGGGAGAATTTATTACAAATATAACAACAGTATTTACTCAAATACAAATAAACTAGCTGCTCTAGTTACTGGATTAGCAAACTTCGATATATTCAAAGTATTCCCTTGCCCTGAAATTGTAATGCCATGTGCTCAGAATTATGATGAAAATAGAAAGGTAATTGTAAACCAAAGCACTCAAGAGGAAATTTTATCCATAACTGAGAGTGAATATTTCACTTTGTTAGACCTAGGACTAGGGTTTAAACTAGAAAGCTCTAACGAGTGCATTGACTTGGATAAACTAGCACAGGCTTATGACAAACTGGAAATAGTTTTTCAAGATTTTTTTATTAAGGGTTTAATAAACTCAAAGTCCTCTACTAGTGTTAGACTAGACATAGACCATAAGCCTCCTTATCAGTATGATATTTTTGTGCCATGGCTTCATAATACTATTTCTTTGTTATCATTTTGTTTGGGATTGGACAGTAACAAGGAAGTGGGGGGTAGTATTCTTGAAATGATTTATAATATCCATTGTCGAGGTCAGTTAGTTGAGAAGGTAGATGTAAGATATAATTTTGTTCAACACATTGTTGAATCTATGCAACAAAAATTATTGATGGTTAAACAAAGTACAACTACAAGCAAGACAAAGACATTTAAGTTCACAGGTTATTTGTACTACCTTCTTTTAGCAAAACATCACCTAATATTTGAGACAGAGAACAACAAGCTTGATATTGAGGTCTATAAGTTTGATGAGAAAACCTAGAAGAAATCAGAGACTCCAAGTCTAGTATATGAGTGGACACATAAGATGAGGATGACTGCTACAAATAAAAAATACAACCATTTTTTAGACTTCTTTTTGGCACCTATTTACCAAAAAATTAAAGGCACTTTGATGCCTAGATTGCTTGTGCCTTATAAAGATTGCATTCAACTAGGAAGTTAGTTTCAATTGGCTAACTGGTTCTTCATGGAAGAGTCCACTGTCTTAAGGTTTTACAATCTAGTGGTTGAACCCTATAGACCTCCAATGCATGTTATAAAAAGAGTTTTTGCACTAGAATATGTACAGCAGATGGAGAGTGTAGATAAACTTTTTAGTGGACAATAAAATAAAATGATATTTCCTTCCTTGCCTTTCATAATTGGAGGTCTCACATTTGAGAGAAAGGCTTTCAAAATGGCAAATGAATTGGTAACTTTTTTTGGCTTTGATTTTGTCAGTCATTGGAATAATGATCCACTGAACATAATAAAAATGAGACTTATTGCCAATGGGAACTCTGTAAGAAAATATCAACATTAGGAGATGTCATTGATAGAAAAATTAAAAAATAAGGATTTGTGGGATGAGGTTAAGAAAAAAATTGAGAAACGTGCGACAGAGAATAATATTTCATTGCAAGAATTGTCATCCTAAATTATGACGTTGCACAAATTAGAGCCTCTAGCATACTTAAATTTCTACAAGAAAGCATTTGAACCTTCTAAGAGGTCTATGCCAAAAGAAATTAAAGATGCATGCGTAGTTGAAATGTGGTGTCAAACCAAGATGACTGATTTTTGAAAAATGAGGCAAAATTTGGATGAACCAATGACATTAGCTGGTTTTGATGAAATTGAGGAGGATGAACTTTTCATCAATTATTGGAATAAAGAGCATCCAATTGTACTATATGATTTTGACAATGACAGTGATAATGAAAGGCCAAAAGACCTCAAGTCTAATGCTGACATTCAAGGTATTTAGGATTTTGGGTCAACTAGGGGTAGAGATATTGTTAATTTTCAAATGAGTGATTCTGTTAAAAAAGCATATGGTAAAGGGGAATCTCTGATACAAAAAATGGGTTATGCAGGTATAGAGCCCATTAGTGCAAGTGGTGAAGGGATTTGGAATCTAGTTCTAGTACCAGATCCACCCAAAAGAGGATGTAATCCAATCATTGGACTCTCTAAGAATGAAGATGATTCATCTAGAAAGGTTAAAAAATATTATGCCTCTGCTTCTAAAGTTTATCCCAAAACATTATTTGTTAAATCTTCAAATCTAGTTGTAGTTGATCCCACTGGCACTGGCACTAGCATGGATGAACTTTGTGCAAAAAAGCAAAAAGTTATGACAATTACACTACCAACAATGTCAGCGGTTACTTCACCCATGTATGCACTAGTAGCTTCTAGAAAACAGTCTTAAAATGCTAAGATTTGGAATGGGCCATCTTTAGTCTGTTGGTAATCCTCAAAATACAATTGTAGGTGGAGTAAGTTTAAGTGGAGTTGGAGGAGCATACAATGACACAACTAATAATTCACCTTTCAAACACTCAATTGTGTCAGAAAACTCAGATTTTAGTTTGAACAAGTTTGCTTCAAAGTTTGAATAGACAAGCAAAAGAAATAGGAAAATTATGAAGACTTTAAAAAGTGATATAGTTGTTGAATGTCAGGGATCTACTAATAGAATATTTTCAACATATGATCCAAACAATGAAATGATGAACTTCATGGCTGTTATGCCCCTAGGTAGAGATAATAATCCACCACAAAATTAAATAAATCCTAATAATATACAAGTTACCAATCTTCAAATGGATTTGTCAAAAGTGAAAAATATTGACAAAATCAATATATCAAAAGAAAGCAACAAAATGGTCTACTCTACACTTCTGAAAGCAAAGAGGGAAAATAAAAGGCTTACAAAGAAAATAGAAAAGTTACAGGCTGACCTTGATAATGTGAAGGTGAAGGAGAAAGTAGTAGATAATAGGTTCAAAGAATTGCAAAATAGGATAAAGAAATATTCTCCTATAGAGGCAATTGTCCAGCAAGAAAAGATGAATGAACAAGTGCAAAAATTGACTAAAGAATTGGATGAGTGCCAAAAAAGACTTCAACATGAACAAGACTCTACTACACAGTTATTCAAGTCTATAGATATTAGTGCATAGGTCAACAATAAATTAAAAATTGACCTAGACTATGTTGTCAAGGAAAATAATATTTTGAAGATTGAATTGGAGAATGAAAAGAAACATTCAGAGTCTAGGGAAAAGATGGTTTTTAATTTGCAAACAAAATTGGGGAATGAGAAGAAAAAAGAGGAGTCTAATGCAAACACAATCCACAATTTGAATAAGAAATTGGAGAATATGAAACGAAAAGATGAGTCAACTGCAAAAACTATTAGTGATTTGAAGAAGGAATTGGAGAATGTGAAGAAACAAAGTCTAGTGCTACTGCAAGCACTAACACAATCCACCTCATGAGGAGGGAATTGAAGAATGTAAAGACAAAAGAGGAGTCAGCAACAAAGAAAATCTTCGATTTGAGAAAGGAATTAGAGAATGTGAAGAAAGAGGAGTCTACTCAAAGACTCCATGATTGAAGAAGGAATTAAACAATGCAAAGAAAAAGGAGGAGTCCACTACAAAGACAATCCATGATTTAAAAAGGGAACTTGAGGATGAGAAGAAAAAAGAGGTAACTACTACAAATACAATCCAATATTTGAAAAAGAAATTGGAGTATGAGAGGAAGAGAGAAACTAATTGGGAAGGGAAACTAGAGGAAATACAAAAAAAGAGTTAAAAAAAGATGTTTAAAATGAAGAAAAAGATGGAGAATGTAATGGCAGAAAATAGAATAACCTCTTTCAAAGACCACCATGTGAAGGATACTATAATAAATATGATTAAGCTTGTCAAACAAGAAAATTGGGACAAAATAATGAAGAATAGTGATAGTTTGTTTGAATGGCTTGATTTAAATAGCAATCTCGGACTTGTCTTTGAAAATGTAAAAAGTGATATTGTGTGTAAAAGACAAATCTTCACCAATTTCTTAAAAAATCTTTCTAGCCAAATTTTGAATAAAGTAAAGAAATCTAGTGATAGGGATTCGACAGACCATGGAATAAATAACCACTTGGATGCTTCTGTAATGACCATTGAAGTTAGTCACCATTGTGAACAAGTAACAAAAATAGGTGAAGCTCCCAAATCTACTTCCAAAGAATTGATGAAGATGAATAACATCATACTAAACTTGTTGATTGCTAGATTACCAAATCTAGCTAACTCAGGTGATAGATTCATTGGAAAAGAAAATTACATGAAAAGGTTGTAGGACAGCATGAATTCTGATTTAGGCAACTTGCTTGAGGAAACCAGTCTAGACAGAATTGCAAGTTGCATCAAACCACTATCAACAATGAATGAAGTTATAGATAAATTCCTTGATTCGTGTAAAAATATTTCTCAAAATTATTTATTGTTGACGAGGTTACGACTATTTAGCTACAACCTCAAACAAATGGAGCTTCCAAATTATGTAGAATGGAGTGCCCTAAAGAAATTCTTTGAAGCTAGGTCATCTTCTCAAACTGAATTTATTACTATTTTTGCCAGTGGTAGTCATAGCTGATAGCACTAAGAAGTAACAACTTAGTAAGTGATAGTACTATAATCATTTTGTTATTTGTTGCTCTTTAATTTCAAATTTCAAATTTAATTATAATTTTGTTTAATGTTAATTGTTATAGGAATCAAGAGCCATCATATCAGGATAGTTGGGTAGGTAGGCACTAGAATACTCTTACTACAGAGAGTAGATGGAAAAAATTTCCCTATTACTTGAAAAAATTGTACAATTAGCAATGTGATTGTACACACATAATGTATTATGTAGTAATAATCTGATTATATATGCAATTACAAACTGATCTATAGCTATTGTTGCTCCCTTATATCTGCAAAAGGGAATTTAGGGTCATTTTAATTTGACATTCAGTCATTTGCAAAGGGTTGTAATTGTTTGTAATTGATAATTGTTAAATATATTATGTTATATGTTGATTTATAATTATAAATTATAATACAATTTTTTAAAATAGAGCTTATTTTGTTAAATGCATAATGTTACAATTTCTTAAAGAAACTAGAATCAATGAAAATCTCAACATGTTAAAAAAATACAATCAATGAAAATCTCAACATGTAAGTTTGTAACATCAACATATTCAAAAAATAATAATTTAAGCATCTATAAAGAGACAGTGAATGAAAGTTATAAATTAACTTCTACAAACATGTTACATAATTAATTAGTAGGTAGAGTCTTAGATTAGAGCTACTAGCCTACTACTTGACCCATGCAGAAGTTAGAACTTGAGATTGAGATGTTGCTATAGTTGTCATTCTACCTAGATCAGCTCAGCATCACTATCATTAGAATCCTTCTCATTTATTGTATACAACATTTCATTGTCCATTGTGTTTTCTTCAGATTCACTGGCAGTGTCAGACTCATTATGCATTCCAAAGTCAACATCATCTTTATTGATTCCAATATCAGGATATGAACCACTACCACCACCACTGCCACTACCACTACCACCACCACTGCCACTGCCACTTGGGTTTGAAATGTTGGCAATCCCTCTTCTTCGACATTGGTTTCTCCAAATGCTGATAGCCCTATCATAAGAGAAATTTTCTACCTTATACCTAGAATTATAGAGCCTCAGACAATTTATCCAAATTTTATTCTAATTTGTTTCTAACCTTTGACTTTAGGAAGCCCAAAGTACTGAAAACTCTCCTATCCTCCACTAAACCCAATATCATTGTCAAACATAAATCAATAAGCTTGAAATATTTTAGTATTGCCTCTCTCAACTAATTGCTCTCACCAAGGTTTTTCCAAAGCTTTATTACCACTCCCTCTTCATTTTGGTTCTCCATAAGAGCATATTGTTCCCTTATTGTGTTTGTAAAAGAATATGATTGATCTCTCAGTCAAGATTCATCTAAAATTCTATTTATAGTGACTCTATTGATTACCTTAGGTTTGCCAAAATGTTGAATCAAAGTTATCATCCTTGTTCAAAAATTAGTCGGATAGTTTAGAGACCAATATTATGAAAAACAATTGGCATTGCTTCTAGCAGCTCCTCTAAAGGGAATATGAATCTAATTTCTAATGAAAGATTGTAGCAAACTCACTTGACAAAGTCAAGCACAAAGTCTTTGATCTTCTTGAAGTCTTCACTAGTAACACGTGAAAGTACCTTCTCTGGTATTGATTCTGTTGCAATTGATGAAATCCAACTTTGAAGATGCCCAAGATCACCTGCATGCAAATAACCTGTCAAAGAGAAGCCAAAGATAGAAGAGCATGGAGCAAGGGAAAAACCTTAAATAGACATGAGAGAGAACAAAATATGCAAACATAAGAAATTATGTATTTACAATATGCAAGAATGAGATGTTGTACAATGAGGGAGCCTGAATATAAAGAGCTCAAGGAATCTCCTAGAACAAGCTAGAAGATGCGAGAAGATAAGTGTGACAACTAAGCATACATCCACATGAGGTGGAAAGTCTTCGAACAAGGTGAGAGGATAAGTATAACTTAGGAGAGAACAAACTCTCATATTGTCAATAACTTATAACAAACTCTTAGACTACAACTAATAAATAAAATGCACTTGCCTAAGTAAGCTTAAATAAATAGAATAAATAATTAATTATTAATTATTTACTCTAACAGATTCAACTTCACTTCCTTCTTGGTTGGGGTTGGAGTCAGAGTTGACATGGGCATAGTACTGCATTGATATGTCAACTCCAAGTACCCTAGCATATACCTCATCATTTGCACCAATATGTAAAAAGTTTTCAGGATTGTTCAAATTTGAGATTTGTAACCACCTTGCAAACTTTGTTTCATCTAATAGCATTAATCGGTACAGAGTATCTAGGCTACTACATGTCATTTTATGCAAGTTATTATATTTTGTAATGTACATAGCTCTTTGTTGAACCTTTTTTATAATATTTCTCATGTCTTGTAGCATGGGGAGAATAGCTGCTAAAGTTAAGAGTACCTTAACATTAGTTAGGCTTGAATGTAGTCGAGGGAATCTGTCTTGGACAGAGTGGATTAGTCCAAGCAATAATGGGTATTCAGACATTACTCGATGCACCAGTCCATCCAAGGAGATCCATTTGGTATCATTGTCTTTAAGAAGCTTCCTCCCATCAATAAGTCCTTCAGCAAAGTGTTAAAATTCCTAGACTCATTTTGGACTTCGACAGAAGTATTGGTCAATGTCTTTGATTAGAGATTTCACTTTACTTACAAAACCAAAATTGCTAACAATTCCAAAAGCTAGATTCATTCGATGAGCCATGCAATGAATGGGGATAGTGTAGGGTGTCAAATCATTCATGATCTTTTTGCAAAGACTGCATTTATGACTTACATAAATGAAACCCCATTTGCTACAACATACACCAACTTTCTAGCAATCTCCATGCTATCCAAACCTCTAGATTCAATTAGAGTAGTCTTTAATAATTCATATAAATTTTTAGTTGTCGCACTATGATTCAATTTTGCAACAGATAGTAGAATTGGTTGACGACAAAGATTGTTTATAGTATAAACATGCATGCACACCTAGGAAGTATTACTAATTGTTGTAACTTCATCTAGAGACAATGCAATGAAATTAGAGTCTTCAATTTTTTCCTTCATATCTTCTTTTTCAACCTGTGCAAGACATCTAGCCCATTCCCACTCACTATTTACTGACCAGTGACTATTTAGATAGTTTCAAGTTTTCAAAAAGCACAATAAGGCATGAATTAAAGGGTAGTCCATCATAGGATGTCCTCTACTCAATATATAAAATACCACACTTAATTGAACTACTTTTCCCATATTTTGCACTTTCGTTGCTTTCCCAATGAAATCTGCAATGGAACCTTTTACTACTGAATGCTTTCCCATAATTGCCGGTGTAACTTGTATATTTCAGCATTCCTAATATGTAGATAGTTGTCCTTTGTTTTCCAAGTTAGCATAGATTATTCAACTCCATCTATAATTTCCTTCTTGTAAACTTTACCAACATGTTTTTCTATGGTATTAATTTTAAGCTACAACATCTTCTCCTTCTTTGTTATCTTTGTAAAAATCTTACATCTGCATTCTACAAGAGGCTCACCATCAATTGGATTGGGAACTATTTCAATGAACCAGTACTTTTCCACCCATTCTAACTAAAAATTCCTTTTGGATAGATCCCAATGAGATTTATCTTTCACATATTCCAATTTTATTTTCCTCTTTTGTGTATGAACACAATTTATCGAATCAGTTTTGGTTTTCTTACCCAACTAGTCCGGGACTGACTCCAACTCTATAATCTTAGTTTGTGACTCCCTACTTAGGGGAAGTGCCTCCAAATTATGTTCAAGTTCATTCTCGACTGAGATATCAGGTTCACAAACTTGAACTTCAATACGGTCTGAGGGTCCAACTTGTGATGAATCTCCTTTTTTAATAAGCACTGGAGATCTAATTTGTGAATCTTGTAGGTTGCCAAGATTTCCACCACCAAAATATGCCACTATGGTTTTGAATTTTGGTAATGGTGGCCTCTCTTGGCTTTCAAGAATCCTACCGGAACCCCTATTACCCTTCTTGTTTGATATGGCAAACTGATAAAGGCTGGAAAAAATATATCAACTTAGTTGTTGAACAAAAGACTCAACTACTTAGACTACATATAATAACAATAATATGATTCATTCTCAAAAAATAGGTACTACTACTATGGTACTACCCAATATAATTTGCAAACCCATAGGCTATATTAGCATGTGAGATGTCCAATCAACAGTGGACACTGTACTATAAAACTAAAAAAATAACCAGTACCACTATACTAGTGGTCTAGTACCATTGTTGACATAAAAAATAAATTAAAAATCACTTGCCTTATACAAAAATTAGGGCCCATGAGTCAATGGCCAATGCACTCAGTACTCTAAAAGTTCAGCAGCAATAAGAAATACCAGTCTTCAGACTAGAAAATAGTGAATTGTGTAGAATAATAATATCTTATAGTCCAATCTAGGTTGGTGAATTAGGCAGGATTAACAAGTAGTAATGTCAAATGTAGGCTAAAAGCACCTTTCTATGCAAGCCCATAGTAGTAAACAATTGGCTAAATGGGGCTAGTAGTTGACGCATGTTAGAAAAATGGTTGGTGACACCCAACCCAAGGGAAAATTATTTACTTGTAGTAATGGCAAAAGAACATGGGCCAATAAGAAACAGCATGTAAAGGCTGGTGATATGTTTAAAATAAATGTATATTACATTGGCAATTGGACTGATATTTTTAACCAATCATGTCATAAATAATGTGCGACTACCCCAAGCATTGGATCCAAATCTGATAAATATATGATGACACGATTGACCTGTGTTACATGCACTATTTGCCAAATGATGAATGACCCATCAGACAAGATCATCAAAAGGTGAGGATTCACCACTAAAGTAATCTTTGCAACTCCTTTTTATCCATTATGAAATAGACAAAACTCCTTAACTCCACCTAAGTTTTCCTATTTGATTGGAAGTTCAACTCACTAAAGATAAGGTGAGAAGTTGGGTAAGATTTCTTCCATTTTTGTAATACTTGAAAAATGGGATTTTAAAAGGGTTAGAAAAGTGATTTAAACCAAATAAAATTCAAAACTAAAGCCCTAACATATAGGTAACTTAATTTTACCAAAAAAAAACCCTAGGACTCTAATAAAGCCCTCTAAGGTTACCTTAAACTTAAAATCCGAATTTAATTTAATCAAAGCCTTCATATGATAATTTTATACAAAGGGGATATAACTTAAACATTTCTAATTGGTTAGAAATAGTGTTGGATGTCTTTTGCCAATATCTACATCTGACTTGCCACTTATACACATAACAATACAAGTGTCAAGTGACACTAAAAAATATACGCTTAACATTATGAGTGGCAAATATAATCTAAAAATGCTCATTCACATTATGTTCATAAAGTAAAATACTAAACAATGAGGCTAAGATCTCTTCATTAGATATAGGCTTGACATTCTTAGTAGATACAAAGATATTGTCTTGGTTCTCCATCTTACCATGGTTATTTCCTACACACTCAAACTGCATATCAATAGTCCAAGATAAATAAATCATATGCAAATATAAATCCTAACTCAGTTCTATATTAATAATTGAATCAAAAAAAAAATCATTTCTCAATCAAATTTCAAATACCTTTCTTTTCATATTTAAACCATTGTGTATATATAATACTAGTATAATCAAATTAAACATGATATGACCATTTTTCTACATTTCAAAATTTCCAAACATATAATCCACCTACCTTTGCATTCAAATATATTTTTTTACTTCTCAATAAAATAACCATCCAAGTACATAAATATAAATAATCATCATGTATCATCAATAAGTTCTAACATCATTATAATCACTATAAGATTAAAGCATCCCATAGTATCGAATAGTTTGAATAATAATCCAAAATAGTCCAAAATATAACAAGGTCTCAAAATATAAAGTATTTAAAATGTAAATAAACTACTATGATATGCTATGATGGGCCACGTTGAGGCCTCACATCCTCCCCCCAGGTGTGAACCTCCTCCTAGAGTTCATCGAAAAGATAAGGGTACTATGATCTCATTGAATCACATACTCTCATGAATCCATGGATTAGTTTACTTGACACTACATGCCTTAATGAGTTTGGTTCTAAAGATTGCCTTCCTGAATAGACTTCATTTCATTCTTTCTCTCCTAATTTAGAGCAAATATTGAGCTAAGATCTCATCATATTTGGGTATAAATAGAGAGAGTAGTCATACTTTGGCATGTTTTTAATCAGATAAAAGAATACAAGGTGGCAAGGTTTCTTTTGAGGAGTAGTTTGGATAATCATTCTATTTTCAGTTAGCATTATATTTTGTGGCTAAAGCTTCATATAAATATTTACATACTAAACTCAACTTAACCTTAATTTAATTTTTAACAACTAAATTAACATCCAAATAAATAACATAAAAATATGAGAAACAGTTTCCTAATATCATTAATTTGAATTGATAAATATTAACACATGTGCAATAGGTCCTTGTATGATTCTAATATTCTAGTTTTATCAAATATAGTATATATACATATCGACATGGTGTATACAAAGGTGCCTCAACCATAAAAAATTACATAATATCCGATATAAAAAATTACTAGAGAATTCCATGTTTTAAAAAAATACTGATGAAGAGTGGGTCCCACATCCTCCCCCTCTTTTCCTTTGATTTCCTCTTGGGAGTCACCCAAAACAATAAGGCATACTCCTCATGCTAACCTATTATCATTTTAAAAAAGTTCCTTTTCTATAATGCACTAGGTTAACCTATAATCCTTCACTAATCTTTTGTGGTGATTTGAGCTTGACTTTCAATACTCAAAGGAAGCTATCTATTCCTACTAAAATATAGGAGACGGTGAGCATTGATAGCTCCACTAAACTTTTTACCCTAATGCTCTATTTCTTACCTAATCATTAGGAATCCCTTTATGGTTTGGCCATCCACAAGTTACTTTGCCAACATAATTTGGAAGAAAATGCCTCATAATGAAAATAAAATAGAAGATAAAATAACCAATTAAAAAGTATTAAAAAAAATCAAGAGTGGCCATACTATAAAACTTTTAATCAAGAAAGTAAGGCATATCCTAGAGGCAAGATAGGACCATCATTAAGAAATTTTGGCTAAGTAGCCTAATATCATATTTTAAATTGCTGACACGAAAGAAGGAGCTGAAAAAAAATACAAAACTTGCAACAAAAAGAATAAAAAAACACTAAATCACATTGATTACATAATTTACATCGTGATCACAATGCGGCCATACCAAGGTCACCAAGGAAAAGGACTCCTTATGACTCGATTGGGGGTTC
Source organism: Cupressus sempervirens (assembly GCA_028749045.1). NCBI lineage: Eukaryota > Viridiplantae > Streptophyta > Pinopsida > Cupressales > Cupressaceae > Cupressus > Cupressus sempervirens. Next base: position 195,898,945 of record CM053789.1, on the reverse strand, counting down.
CATCTACTCTATGAATAATATCATTATTGGTCTACAAAGTATAAGAGAACTAATGAATTTGTATTGTTAAATTTGAAACCCCAAAATAACCTCCACCCTTTCCCTGGTATAAATATCTTGATATGTGTTATCCAAAATCTAAGAGTAAATGCAAAAATGGATGTTTTGCACTATGAATCTCATTGTAGTAGAGACCTCTATCTCATAGCATAGTGTGAGCTTCATAAAGTAATAATGAGTTACTTACATATAGTTATAATGTATGCCAACACTATATCATATAATTTTCTAACATCATCATCTTGCTATAAATCACATATTGATGCACCTATCTCCCAATCCTATGTTTTAACCTTAAGACCAAAACTCGCCATAATATACAATAGGAAATTTGAGCTACTAAATCTTCTAGGCTTGGCATGCTTACACAAATATATGCCTTAATACAAATTCTATGACATTAAGAAGTCCAAAGATTTTCCACTCTATTATAGGATGAGGTTAAAATTTAGTCTTTGCATTGATTCTACTATACATCTGAACATTTTACTTAGTATCCAAAAAAATAGTTTTTTTAAATAGAACTTTAAATTTTATAATTCACCATTTAAACCTATTATTCTAAATTATTAAGGTATGAATTTATATTCAATTACCACTCTTTACTAGCTTCTATGAATTTAGTCAACAGTCTCAAATCTACATTCAAAGTAAATAATAATATTCATATTGTACAAACCTTGTCTAATACATATATTGATTAAATTGAAAACTTCATTTATATACCTATTAAGTTATATATATTATATTTTGAAATATAATATAATATATAATAATTTAGTAATATATATTATAATAATTTTAAATTCACTTTGAACTTTATATTTTACACACATAAATACACACATACACACACATATAATTTAAAACATATAGAAAATTAACCATATAATAAAAAAAAATCTAAAATAAATAAATTATATAAAATAAAATACATTGTAAATATATTAAATAGCATCTAAATTAAAACAAGAGCTATGCATACAACTAGAGTCCCTGCCTAACATAGGAAGGGAAGTACATGAGAGTTAATTTAGCTCATTGATAATTTGTTTAGTTGAACAATGGATGACAGAGTTTGTAGAGATGTTTCTTAATCACCATAATTTCTTTTCCTAATTACAAGAATCATGTATCTAGTTTTTTTTCTTTCAGCTATGTGCCCCGTCAATTTTTTGCATGCAAAAAAAACATCGTTGCGCATTTCTCAATTAGCCTATGTAGGTCGATGGATACTGTGTTGCACTATATTTTTCCCTTTCCCTAAACATTCTATTATTCCTTAGCTTGTTGGAATTGGTTTAGAGTGTTCAGGACAAGGAGAAAGATAGTGCAACCTTCGACCAATACCATAGAGGAGTCGAAGCCTTCCTATAAAATCTACAATTTCAAGATTGCTTTAGCGAATACACTTGCACATTAAAACATAATAATTTACAAACTTAATTGATACAATTTTTACTACTATAAACAATTTTCCATAATTTATGTATATCTATTTTGATATTTACTAAATCTACGAAAAATAGAATAACAATTTCATATCATTAGTCATGTATATCTATAGTGAAAATAGACTTTTACGAAATCTATTTCAGTGGGATAAATAATCTTGTATCTTACTACAATGACAATAGTACCAAATGCTTGTTTTCCTCTAAACTGGAAGTTAATGAAGAATCAAATTCCTTTTTCACCAATGACTCCACAACCATCATGTAAAGTGGAAGTTAAGGAAGAATCAGACTCTTTTTTCACCAATGACTCTAGGCCTATCATATTATTTTAGGGTAATTACTATTAGCTTACTTTAATAGTTTAGTGGTTGTTTAGTTTTCAGAAAATGTTCAATATAATGTAATTGGCATGCTTATTATCTTATCAAAATGTACTAGTAATTGAACATTCTTATATGTCATATAATCTTGTTGACAAATATGTTGGATTTTATTAGGGTGTCCTAGATTCCAAAAATATCTAGAAAAGATATGGGTTAAATGTCACAATTAAGAGATATTAAAATATATTCAAATTGGTTTAAAATTGCATCTACATGATGGCCACTATAAAAAAGGTACCAGTTGATTATTCAAGTTAAGCAAAATAATTGTGTAAAACATAACATTTGCTAAGTGCTTGTTAAGTGATCCAAAGGATACAAAATATACTATTAACATTCACATAAATATGAAAACATTAATTAATAAAGAAGAATATAAATAATGATATTAAAAATATTAAATAATAGTAATTATGAACAATAATAAATAAATTAATTAATTAATTAATTAAAATTTGGTAGATTATAATATAATGTGATAACTAGTATTTTATACTATATAAACTTAATTTAAAATGGCTTCAACATTCATTTAATTGGTAGTAGCCAAAGGGTGTGGCTGTTAAGCTACTCAACACTATATAAAATATATTTTGTTATTTTTAATGGAAAAAAATAGAATGGGAAGTAGAAGTACACTGAATGAAGAAAGGATGACACTAGCTACTGGAAATGGAAGCATACAATTAGTTGTAACCTTACGTGTTCTAACTGAATTAATATTAAATAAAACCATTCAAGATTACTGAACTTGGACCAGCAATAGGAAAGGATTCTAGAGGAGAACAATAGTAAAAGGATGTAGTAGAGAACCCCAACACACAAAAATGAAGTATTTTAGTGTTGTATTTTAGCTATAGATTTCTAAGTATATATTTTGTCATCATCTTCAGTACAGACAAATAAAACCACCAATAAAAAAATCAATGGCACAAAAAAATTGACTACTAGTAATTAGTGTTTTGACTATCAAACCAGCACACGTATTGATTATATTCCAATATTATTCAGAAAGTCTAGTCAATAGTGAACATGAGATGCTAGGAGTGTCAGAACCCAATTAGGTTTGATTACTTCCAACTAACATAGACTCATGGAATATGAGGAAAAACACAAAGAAATATTAATCCTATTATTATACAAAGATCATTTTTATCATTCCCAATTAGAAATTGAAACATAATATAAGATCAGTACAAATACAACAATTGATCATTCAAATAAGGATGACAGAGTTTTATGTAGTGTGTGGAATCATCAAATAAATTTTTCAATATAGCATCAAGGGTGTTGATATCAATTGAGACAATAAGAGGTATTAAAGTTAGATGTGGATTCATGACTTGAAGAATGGATGCATTAAATATGGAAGATCACTGCATCTAGAATTACTTGATGATTGGAGACCTAGGCATTATTAAAATCTAATGATTGAAAAATTTATTAGGGAGGAAACAAGGTTACTTCAATTAAAAGGAATCATCATATGATTCTTATCCATATAGAATTAACTCACAAATATATTTGACAAAATTGTTTTAGAAAATTTTATTATTGTAGTTGGGACTTATCTAGTGCATTGAGGATTGATTTTAAAGCAAATTGAACACTTTTATCAAATTGTATACCGTATCAGATCTTCAATAAACCAAAAGCTCCAACAAAATATAAGTCATTCGACAGACATTTGTCACTTTTGTTGATTGAACTAGTAGACCCTCATCATATTCAATTAATATCATTGAGGAATGCATCCTTCCATTTCATGTCATACACTTTATCAAAATTATTGTATGATAATAGTGAAATTAGACACAAATATAGTGCCCATTAGTAAAAACATTTGACAATTATTTTGATCAATTTATCCTTTCAATTTCAAAATCAAATCCTAATCACAAGGATGCGAGAAAGGATAATAAAATTACATATTAAAGAGTTAAAATGTGCACCTAATTTATAATCCATATCAAATAAAAGGATTTCATTTTCCAAATTTTTTTAGAGATGCATTAGTTCTGATCAAATTTTAAAATATTAAAGGAACCCTAGGAGGGACATTACATGTTTCTCCATCTCCAATGGCTACGCTAACAATTTGGATATTCACAAATCTTCATGTATACTTGTATGAGAGAAATTATAACCTCACAATAATAGGAAAGCATCTACATACAAATGCAACATGAGCATATAATTAGAGGCAAACCCTAAATTAAGGAGAAAACTCTAGTAATGATGATCAACACACTTGTGCTAAATTAGGGTTGTTAAAAGTGTTCTTTTTCACTCTTAGTCTATTACAAAGCATCTTCATGATGTTTGTCAACTCCGTACACCTGCAAACTAAGTCCATAAAAGAGGATTGATTATTGCTATTACTGTAGGGGCAACCATAATATGTTGATAGAAGGGAAAACCTTATAATCTAGTTTAACCAAAAAGCAACAAGTATTAGATCATGTATAGATTTCAAAAAATTAAACTCTTCTCAAATTATGCACAAGTGTATGCAGATGAAGAAAATTTGCAATGAAAAAATCATTGTGCAATCCTACTACAACAAATGTTTTTGAAGATGACAAGAAACAAAATGAATCTCCCTATAGATATTGATTATATTTTCCCTTAGCATTGCCACATTCTAAGCCTATGCAACATATGGAAGGATAGCAAAGGCACATGGATTGTTAAGGAATTGTCATGGTATGTAGTGAAATATATACAGTGCCAAATGTCAATGTTTTTCACAGTCCTATTTTTTTCTTAATTTTCTCATTAAAAATGGAAAAGGCCACTGAAAAAAAGTGCACAACCAATAGGAAAAAAGAAACAAAAAGAAAGAATTTATGTTTAATAGAAAAATTTACACAAACTATAGGATAAGTATTTTTTTTTACCATCTCTTGGAGCTGAATTAATACCCAAAAGGCATATGAAAACTTTAGTCTTTGCCTTTAGGGCAGGGACTAAAAATACCAACACAAGACATAATATAAACAATATTTCATTAGCTTACCTTTTTCTTTTAACTCGTCGTTCCTTTCCTTTAAATGAGGAGAGAAAAGTGGGGCACGTTTCCCCTTCCCACTTTTCCTTTCCTTTAAATGAGGAGAGAAAGGTGGGGCATGTTTTCCCTTTTTAAGAAGATTCAATTAATAAGACATGTATTTTTTTGTTTCCTTGATCCTAAAAAGCTAATAGGGAATCATTTCAATACATATATTCTTTAAACAAACATTATATTTTATTTTATTTAAATAATTTTATTTCCTATATTATAGAACTTGTTTGTTGAATTATTTCTAATAATTAATATCATACTATTAAATATTAAATAACATATATAATTATATATATATATATATATGGTAATAAAGAAAAATACATTTATGACAAAATTTATCAATTTACATAATATTTTTTTAAAAAAATTATGTATATTAACTCAAATATATATTATAGAAATTACAACAAAACCATAATCAACCACATACAAAAATACACATTTGGCCATAGAATTATGGGAGTGAAAGTCATAATGTGGTTTTACTCATAGTTTGCTAACACTAGATTTCCATTGAAAGTGATTCTACTAAATAATTAACAAAAACTTTACTATAAATTTGTATATAAATTCATAACAATTCATTATTAGATATAATTAGACTTAATATGGTTAAATTCCATATCACTTTAATAATTAAAGAAAATTAAAAACCATTTAAATTAAGTCTTATATAATTAAATCTAAAGGCAAGCTATATTTTATTTAAAATATATATTATTAAAAATGATTGCTAAATAAACAAACATTAGAATTTTAAATTTTAAATAATATTAAATTTTAAACTACAAAGAGGGAGCACATTATGTTTTTTTTTTTTTTTGATTATACTGCAGGAATCGAGTGCAGCACGGCCCCCCCTATAAACTGCAGTGCGCCAAGTAAACTTTTTAACATGACCGGTAGTGCTAGCACGACACGCCCACCGGTACCACGGGGACGGGGGAGACTAGAACTCGTGAGCACATTATGTTGGCAATGATTGTTGTAGGGATTTTATTATTTTATTGTTATCTATAAGTAATTATAATAATTCTACTACATTAACTCAAATATATATTATAGAAATCACAACAAAACCATAATCAACCACATACAAAAATACACATTACCATATTTCCTAAAGTTTGGTTACATAATCAAATTTGAGTTATTTTCAATAGTCTAAATTTGGCCATAGAATTATGGGTAGAAAGTCATAATGTGGTTTTACTCATAGTTTGCTGATATTAAATTTCCATTGAAAGTGATTCTATCAGGATAACTAACAAAAACTTTACTATAAATTTATATACAAATTCATAACAATTCATGACTAGATATAATTAGATTTAATGTGGTTAAATTTCATATCACTTTAATAAATAAATAAAATTAAAAACCATTTAAATTAAGTCTTATATAATTAAATCTAAAGGAAAAGTATATTTTATTTAAAATATATATTATTAAAAATGATTGCTAAATAAACAAACATTAGAATTTTAAATTTTAAATAATATTAAATGTTAAACTATAAAATTATTATAAAATTTTATATTTTATTAAAATAAATATTAGAATCAAATAGAACAAGTTGAAAGGTGAATTTAAGTAAATGTAAAAAATATTGCTAAGAACATATTCTTTATTCCAAACCTATTTTGATTAAGTTGGTAAAATTGATAGATACGTATAGCCAAAGCTAATAGATACATACTAAAACTTTAGTGACATCAAGTCAATAGAAATTAAGAACCTTTATATATATATATATATATTAGAATTCATCCACCATTTATACTTTTATACTTTCTTAAAATAGACACAAGAATCTATAAGATGAGTTGAAGGGTCTTTTGTAGGTGACCAACTTGGAAATGCATGGTAAAAAAAAAAAATTAATTTTTTCTTTTGACATAATAGAAGATCAATACACCCCTCTAAAAGAATACAACATTCTTTTAAAAAAAAACACAATACAAGAATAATGAGCGTACCATCAAGTTTTTTAAAAAAAATATAGTAAATAAATATAATAAAAGATTGAGAGCACACTCCAATAAAGTTGGATGGAAAATGAGTCCAAAAATTGATTATAGTTTTTTTTTTTTAAATAGTCAATTTAATGTATTAAGATATAATTACAAAGAATGGTTGAAATTGAATAAGAGAAAAAATATATATAAATTACAGATTTTATTTGTTCATATAAATAAATCATTTGTATTTTAGAAAATATAATGCATACTATATATATTTAAAATAATATAAAACACTTTATAAACTATTTTATAAAACATATCATATAAACTCAATTTAAAATTTAAAAAATAAAAAAAAATAAAAGCAAAACAAAACAATATGTACAAAAAACTTACCTAATATCCCTATCTACTTTACCACCTCCATTCCACCTCTCACGACTTAATCATAGGGAGAAGTCACAACACGGCACCCAACCTCAAATGCATACAATTTTATTTTTATTTTTTTCAAAAGAGATGTACATACACTCCAGTATTATATGTGTAGCTTGGCAGCAGAAGACATTGGGGGTGATATGACCCATCTAGGTACCACCCATTAAGTTTCTTATATATATATATATATATATATATATATATATATATATATGTATATATATATATATATGTATATATATATATGTATATGTATATATATATATATGTATATATATATATGTATATGTATATATATATATATATATATATGTATATATATGTATATATATATATATATATATGTATATATATATATGTATATATATATGTATATATATATATATATGTGTATATATATGTATATGTATATATATATATGTATATATATATGTATATGTATATATATATATGTATATATATATATATATACATATATATATACATATATATATATACATATATATATATATATATATATGTGTATATATATAAGTTTCTTATATATATATATATGTATATATATGTATATATATGTATATATATATATATATATGTATATATACATATATATACATATATATATATATGTATATATATGTATATATACATATATATATATACATATATATACATATATATATATATATATAAGAAACTTATATATATACATATATATACATATATATATGTAGCAAAAGACATTGAGGGTGATATGACCCATCTAGGTACCACCCATTAAGTTTCTTATATATATATATATATATATATATATATATATATATATATATATATATGTATATATATATATATATATATGTATATATATGTAAATATATATATATATGTATATATATGTATATATATGTATATATATATATAAGAAACTTATATATATACATATATATATATAGATATATATAAGTTTCTTATATATATATATATACACATATATATACATATATATATCTATATATATATATGTATATATATAAGTTTCTTATATATATATATATATATATATATATATATATATACATACACATATATATACATATATAAGTGTATATATATGTATATATATAAGTTTCTTATATATATATACATATATATATATATATATATAAGAAACTTATATATATACATATATATACATATATATATATATATATATATATATAAGAAACTTATATATATACATATATATACACTTATATATGTATATATATGTATATATATGTATGTATATATATATGTATATATATGTATATATATAAGTTTCTTATATATATATATATATATGTATATATATATATGTATATATATATGTATATGTATATATGTGTATATATATATATGTATATATATATGTATATATATATGTATATGTATATATGTGTATATATATATATGAATATATGTGTATATATATATATATATATGTATATATGTGTATATATATATGTATATATGTGTATATATATATATGTATATATGTGTATATATATATATGTATATATGTGTATATATATATATGTGTGTATATATATATGTGTATATATATATATATATATGTATATATGTGTATATATATATGTGTATATATGTGTATATATATATATGTGTGTATATATGTGTATATATATATATGTATATATGTGTATATATATATATATATGTATATATGTGTATATATATATATGTATGGATATATATATATATCCTTCATGATCTGCGCTAGTCATAGGGTTAAGCTAGGTTCATGTGCTCTTCCAATAGATAGTCATACACCAAAAAAAGAAAAGTTATTTAATATAAGCTTCTTCTCTTTTATAACAAGAGATATATACATGTAAGGGTGTTTTATTTTAAATCTTTAAATTAATCTTAACCACATATTTTCCCTATATAATAAGGTAGAGAGCTTGTTTTAAAAAATCTATTCACTATTTTCTAAAAAATAGACTTACTTTATTCACCAGATTTTTAATTGATCCTCTATACAAATTTTAGTTAGAGATTTTTTTTACTTCTATATAACTATGCTTTTAGATAACACTTGTTTAGGAGCTCATTTAGGACAAAATTAAAAGTTGTAATTTTTGTTTTTTACAACATGACTTGGATTTTTTTTTTTTTTCCCATACAATATTCAAATTCTTGTAGCTAGATATTTATGTTTTTTTCGCTCATGTAAATCTTTTTTTCTTTTTTTTTTGTCTTTTCCTCTAGATGTCTATAAGCATTTTATTATCTTGTTTGATTTTTTTCCCTTCAATATAGGTTTTAAAGCTAGCATTTGAATTATTTTTTCCATTGCTCTATTTATTCTATTGCCTCCATTAGTAATGAGTTTAATATGTCAATCTAAAAATGATGTAAAATACATTTTCTTTGGAAAATAAAATACTAAAATAAGGGGAATGCTATTTTATTTTTTATTATTTTTAACATAGACCCATTTTGCCCAATATTTTCTAAACCTGGCTGTAATATCAAAATGTCATGCCCAAAATTTGAACAAGACACACATGTACATACTTTTAAATTTTTGAAACACTTTAATAATTCATGCCAAATCATTAAGAGATTATTGCTACAAATTTCAATTTCTTTTAATCATATTCAAGAAAATATTTAAAGTAAAATAAAAACACCATATTGAGAAGTCCTTTCAAATATTACGATCACAATTGGATCTTTACAACAATTCAAAAATTACATAATGAAGATTTACAACTAATCTTTTTCAATTTAGAACTTTTACAAATATTCATAATAAATCCTCTTGAAATCTCCAACAGAAATTGAAAATCTTCCAAACTGTTCTTCAATTACAAATCCATTTAGAAACCTGTACAAAATAACATTGAAAACCATGGATAACTCACCTCCCAACCTAGGTCTCTATGAGACCACCCATCGAGCTTGGAGAACCAAGACCAATCGGGTAACAATCAAGCATAAACACATAAAAAAAAAATTATACAATACAACATTTAACACCCTTTCTAAGCTTACACAATAGGTTACCATAGTAACTAATAGAATAGGTGAAGGTGTGCCTAAAACCCTGAGGAGAAGCCAAAACATAAAACCAAATTTGCCTTCATAAGGCATACAAAATAAATACCAACTCTCACAAAAATTGTCTTCTTATCACCCCCAAAGTGCATAACAATGTACTGGCACATGCAGCCTATACTACATGTGTATCTCTCTTCCTTCCAGGGAAAAGACTTTACACTCAAGGGAAAGGCCCAACTAACCCATTCACCTGAAGTCCACTTCTTCCCTCCCTAGGGTGAGTGATGTCCTTCCAGACACATAACATAATACTCTCAAAATCAAAGAGAAAGAAATAATAAAAATAGAAATTCATTCACACCCAACAATACAACATGGATAATGAACAATACACATATGCATACATAGCTAAATTTACATAACTTTTATTTTGTAAAATAATACAATACATAATTCCTAAAACATAGAAAAATCTTCAACCTTTCTCCAAGCTATGAAAAATGAATTGATTTGAGAAGAGCCCTCTATCCTTCCTTGATCAAGTCTACAAAATAGAAAATATCTAAAACTAGAGAGTGGGTGAATGAATCTCCTATTTTCAAAAATTCCCTTTAATAAGAAAAAAAACTCAACTCCTTTTTCTCCATTATGAAATAGACAAAACTCCTTAACTCCACCTAAGTTTCCCTATTTGATTGGAACTCCAACTCACTAAAGATAAGGTGAGAAGTTGGGTAAGATTTCTTCCATTTTTATAATAATTGAAAAATATGATTTTAAAAGGGTTAGGAAAGTGACTTAAACTAAAGTAAAGTCAAAAATTAAAGCCTTAACATATAGTACTAACATATAGATAACTTAATTTTACCAAAACAACACCCTAGGACTCTAATAAAGCCCTCTAAGGTTACCTTAAACTTAAAATCTGATTTTAATGTAATTAAATCCTTCATATGATAATTTTATTCAAGGTGATATAACTTAAACATTTCTAATTGGTTAGAAATAAGGTTGGATGTCTTTTGCCAATATCTACATCTAACTTGCCACTTATACACATAACAATACAAGTGTCAAGTGACACTAAAAAAATACGCTTAACATTAGGAGTGGCAAATCTAGTCTAAAAATACTCATTCACATTACATTCACAAAGTAAAATTATAAACAATGAGCCTAAGACATCTTCATTAGATATGACCTTGGCATTCTTAGTAGATACAAAGGTATAGTCTTGGTTCTCCATTTTACCATGGTTATTTCTTGCACACTCAAACTACATATTAGCAGTCCAAGATAAATAAATCATATCCATATATAATTCCTAACTTAATTCTATCAATAATTGAATCAAAACAAAAGGAATTTCTTAATCAAATTTCAAATAAATTTTTTTCATTTCTAAACTATTGTGCATATGTAAAACTATCATAATCAATTAAACATGATGTGACCATTTTTCTACATTTCATGATTTCCAAATATATAATCCATCTAAGCTTTTCATTCAAATATATTTTCATACTCAATAAAATAGCCATCCAAGTACATAAATATAAATAATGATCATGTATCATCAATAAGTTCTAACATCATAATAATCACTATAAAATTAAAGCATCCCATAGTATCAAATAGTCTGAATAATAGTCCAAAATAGTCCAACATATAACAAGATCTCAAAATATAAAGTATCTAAAATGTAAATAAACTACTATGATATGCTATGATGGGCCAAGGTAAGGTCTCACAATCGAGATGATCAAGTGACAAAAAAGGTGCCTCTCAAGGTTCTTCATTACATACCCATTATTCCACATCTTAAATGATTATTCAAGTGCAATAGCTTGGCACAATTTATGGATTACCATGCATGCAATAGAATTTGAGATGATATTTTTGGAATTCCTGCAAATGTTTCAAAATTTATGGACATAGAGGAAAAGTGATCACATTTTAAAGAAGAACCTCAAAATCTCAAACTTTCTCGAGCAACTAACACTGTCAATCCATTGGGAGAGATGAGATCTATTTACTTAATGTGGCCTATTTTTCTTATCAACAATAACCTTCCTACATGGATGTTAATAAAGAGGGAGCACATTATGTTGGAAATTATTGTTCTAAGGATTGTATTATTTTATTGTTATCTACAAGTAATTATATGTCTTGGAGTGAAATGACCACAATAATTATCTGATGTTGTTCATTCAACTAGGTAAGTACAAAGTGAAAGATATGAATGTATATATTGTTCCTTTTATCAATGAGTTGTTGGTGTTATAGAATGGTTTCACTATGTATGATATCTCTAGACCAATTGGATAAACACAATTTCAATTCCAAACAATGCTTGTGTGGACAATTCATTATGCCCTAGGGTTGACACATTTCTATGGTATGTAATGCTGAAATCTAGTTGTACGTGATAATACTAATTTCAAAAATGAACATATTTAATCCAATTGTATCATTATTTTGTACGTCTTCAAACAAAGAGAAAATTTGCATGTCCAATGCATGGTCCAAAGATAAAATCCCATCATTCCAAAAGTTTAAGAAAGCAGGTGTTTGATGATAATAGGCACTTCCTCCATAGAAATCATAAGTATCGAAGTGTCAAGCAACATCTTTTCAAATGGGAAATAAGAGACTGCATCAAAGCCACAAAGAATGACACCTCGCCTATGGCATTTGGAATATAATAGAATTCAGGGTAGGATCACTCCACCTAATGGTTTATGTTTGGAAATTATATATTTTATTGTATTTTGTTGGCTAATTATGCATTTGATGATCATGAAGTTCATTAAGGCATCATTGACCACCTCCCAAAGGGACTAAAATGTTGTCCTAGAGAATTTAGTAAGATTCCCTACTATGAGAAACTAAAAATTGTGCATTTTTTTGATACTATACATATTGGAAAGAAGTAACAGAGACACTATGAAAAATATTGGATGGAAGGCATGAAAAAGAAAAACTTGCTAAAATTTGTAGTGACATTCATGATTCCAATCATGCAATGAAAAATATCATTGAATCAAATAGCAATGTAGACCGTATTAATGTAAGTGCTCTTCCTTGGTTATTAATGGAGCAGCAAATTAATGTCATAAAAGAAGTCATATGAAATTTTTAATTTCCTGTAGGATTTGCTACAAATATAAGAAATCTCATATCAAAAAAATGTGAATTTGGGTCAGGACTGAAAATGCGTGATTGGCATACCTTCATCAAGGTAAGTCACAATCTTTTGTATTTACAATATATTTTTGAAACCGTATTCAATTTTCATTGCATTATGTTAGAAAAGAATGGAATGATTAGTTGACAATTGTTGCAATATGTGCTACCCCTATTGCTCCTAAACAACTTTGACAATAATATTAAACAAGTGATAAATGATCTTGAAAAATACATGAGGTAAGTAGTGATATTTGTTCAATATATCAAACAAGTAATATATTGTAAAGTCTTATATTTACATTTTTTTGTCTTGAATCCCTTGTAGATGGTTGTCATCTAAAGAAATCCATAAAGAAGATATAAAATATTGAAAGAAAAGAATTCATCTTCTAATGTGTGAAATGTAAAAGTGTTTACCTTCAACATTTTTAATGCACAAGAACACTACCTCATACACCAAATTGAGGAGATTGAATTGTGTGGACTTGTACATCCTAGGTCAATGTGAATGGTTGAGAGACACTTAAAATTATTGAAGGGTTTGGTTTGACAAAAAGCACGTCCCGAGGGTTCTATGGTTGAGGGATATATGGTATACTAGATGACAATGTACGTTACTCAATATCTTCCTAATCTTGTAGCAAAAACCCATATAGATTACATTGGGGATCTTGAATCCATTAAAAAATTCAAAGGGGAGTACTTGGTGGGGAACAATAGATTTAGGAAAGTGAAAGGTAATAAAATTTGAGATGTTTTTTTAGTTAATTAATTCTTAATCTTTAAAATATTTCTTTTGTAAGTCATCTATTTACTTTTGTATAGTTCCTAAAGAGTGGGATACAATACATTTGGTTATTGCAAACAATCAAGATTGGATGACAGTATGGATTGAACGATGTCAACATTTTGGTCATAGATTAAAATGGAAATTAATGTCTTAATTGGTAATACAAGCTCATTGTAATGGAGATCCCAATGTTACACAAAAGGAAATAAATTTAGCATATGGTTTAAGAGATCTCATGGTACTTATAAATTTGTTAATCAACTATATGTTTTTTAACTCATGATGCAATAATTTATACATGTTTGACACTATTGTAGGTGAAATTCAACAAGGCTATGTTATGTAATGGTTATAACTTTTGCATCAAATATTTTGATGACACAAAGAGAACTTGTGATTTTGGGATAAGTGTAGTCTTCCATGTGACCAATATTTCATCTAGAAATGACTTACATCCTCAAGAATATCAAAATCAATACTATGGTATTTTAGTTGATATACTTGATTGTGACTTTAATTCCTTCAAATTAGTTCTCTTCATCATCAAATGGTAAAACTACAACTCAATCAAAATGATCCTAATAGATCTATTATTAAGCAGAAGAATGGATTTCCAATGATTAATACAAGATTGTTTGAGCTAGTTGGGGATGAGCCCTATGTTCTTACAATCCAATATGAACAAATATTTTACTTGATGGTTCCACATAAAATGGGTTAGTCATTTATTTGTTTGACATGATCCAAGAGGAAGGCCAATAAAGTATAATTCAATGGAAGAAGAAGATACCAAGGAAGAGGAAGAAGTGGATCACGATCGATAGTTAGTCAATGATGCTCTTGATGCAAATGATGTTGCTACTAATCACGATGATGATAAGGAGGATGAGGATTATCATGATGATGATGATGATGATGATGACCATGATAGCATCATGATGATGTCGATGATGATGATGATCCTAATGATGAGATGGATGAAGAATAATATCAATGATTGGGTAGGGGGGTTGATTAGCTAACATTGGAGGGGGGTTTGATTATCAATGACAAGAATGAAATGTATAGTTATGTAATCAATGTCTATGCTATTCATTATTTAGTTCTTGATAGATCAATGATTAATTTGATTAACTTGTCATGTACCTTTTACTGTCTATAATTCATATGTGATTCTAATATTTGATGTAGTTTTGAGTATATGTATCATGAATATTTTAGTCAGCATAAGACAATTGATTTACATATGCAAAAACCCAAAGCCCTTTCATGAGCATCCCACACAGTCTCATGGATTCTCAAGTATAAGTTAGTACACCCCATAGAGATTAATGTTTTTTACCATTTGTAAAATATCTCTCTCATTTCCACCTATCTCTCTTATTTCATGGATTCTAGGTACCAGCGAACAGGTATTTATCAGATTTGTCTTCCTTGAGTGAGGAAAATTTAGGAATGAAACAAGAAAGTGATACATTTAATATGTCTAAATCAAGGAGATTGAATTGGGGTCAAAATATCAAAAAGAAACTCAATAAGTGCATGAAATATTTCCTTGCTCAAGAGGGGTCATGTTCTTATGATGATAAGAGTGAAGGCACCTCTAATGTGCCCTTTAGGTACAAACATCTATAGAAACAATAGGTCTCCAATGAACTTCCTCCAATAAACACTAATTTTTGTGGAGAGAGGATATATTGCATAGCACCATCCTCATTACATGGTTTGGGCCTATTTTCCATGGATGGAATAAAGGTCTCATACAAAAAGGTTGTTAAATTGGTGGAGTATGTCAGTCCTTGCTATGATTATAGTAGTTGGATGTAGATTATTAGATTAAAAAAAAGAGTGTATAGGTATGCAGTCATGAAAAATTATATATAGCAAAAAGCTATTGAATAAAGTAAAATAGTAGCCATATACATTAACAGAAGGCCAAAGGCATCAGGGAATATTGTAGGTTTTATAAGTAGTGCATGACATGTGTCAACTAAGAAGAAACCCAATTGCATATTTGAGGCACATAAGGCAAATCACATATATGTATGTGTGATAAAATCAATACGCGGAGGCAAAGAGCTTCTTATTGAGTACAATTTGAATCACATAGATACAAACAAAGCCACTATCATGGGTGAGGTGGATGTACTATACACATTTAAAATCAATTCCAATCAATGAATCCAACACACCGTTAAATTTTCATATTTTTTTGCTAACTTAGAATAATAACACATGTTTTAACACGTCTCAATGATTATTTTTAAAATATAGGGCCATAATATGGATCAAGAGCCATAGGATACACATGACAACAATGGTTCTAACAAGACTTCTTCTTCCTAATAGGTAAAAATCATTCATGTTGTATAAATTAGATACAAGAAATCATTAATGCATATTTTTTATAATGTTTTATTCTTTACTACTATTTTGGATTGATTTTAAATATAGCACTAATAATATTGTTCTTGCAAATGAGTGTTGATCATGAAAAGGGAAAGGAAAAAGTAGTCCACAAGGAGCCGCACAATGAGAAGGATGAATTCATGATTGATTTTGCATCAACCAATAATCCTATGGCTATACTACAAAAGGTTCTTCATGATTTATCAAGAAGGTTAAAGCAATTGGCATCAACTCAACCTTAGACTCTTGAAATACAATAGAGGGAGGATGAGTTGATGCACCCAGTTGAGGCTTATACAATAAGTATTAATACAGCTTTTAATTATAACAAAATTTTAATAATACTATTTTATTTATGTCATTAAATAAAATGCATTTGTTATTTTTACAGAGGATGTTGAAGAGGTTCAAGGTTAATGACCAAGAGGATGATACTTCAAGTGGCTCAAGTACATCACATGTTCTATCCTACACTTGTGTTTTTCTCGAGCAATTTTTTTTAATGTTTGTAACAATCTTGTTTTATTGTGCTCTAAAAATCTCATTTTTCACCTCCTACCATTGATCCTATGTTTTTTATGCCACTTGCTACAAGGAACAAAATTAAAGAGGTAATATTGACTACAAATTTGGTAACACATAACATGGCTACAAATGCGATGACAACCCCTATTTGTAAGTAGATTCTTCTTTTTCTCTCTCATTTTTCATGTGTTTATTTCACTTGAACTATTATTTCTTGGGGGGGCATTTTTAAATATTGGATTTATTTTATGCACAAGGTGATGAGGACATTCTTGGTTATACCCGTGTTAGATGTAAATAATTGTGATCAATTTCTCATCAGCAATGAAGATGGTCTTCCCCTAAGAATAGCCCAACTTCTAGGTACTTTAAAGATTGATCCTTTCTTTTACTATACAATCTTATACTCATAATCAAATGCACTAACCTCTTGTGCACTCCCTTGCAATAACTACTAATCCCATTATTATTTTGCAAGGAATAATCTATTTTATGAAAATCTTAATGATGAATGTTTGCATATATTTGGGCCGACCATACACAGAAGGTATCATATTTTGATCTCATTGCTAGGTTATGCTTCCTTTGATCAATTTATTCAAGTAAATTAAAAGGTATCTTCAATGAATTTATGAATCCAATAGTTTTTTATTTTCTTAAAAGGTAGAATTTGCAAACAAAAGAGTTAAAGGATACACTGATTAATGCCATGACAACACTTTTTGGACCCAACATCTTTTGAAGACTTAAGCTCCTTGAAAAAGTGGACCAAGCTCTGAATTATGTAAGGTACAACTACGAGACCCAAATGAAAAATAACCCTTGTTATGAGCGGCCCCACTATATTCCTATTATTGAGTGGGAGAATCTTAAAAAGGATGTGACTAAGAAAAAAATAATGCATGGTGGAGAAATAGCACCACCAAAGGAAAGAAGGTATGTCATAATATTAAGAATGAAATTATGGACTAATTACTCTTAATACTTATGTAATCTAACATATTTCAAAATTCACATAGGTTTCTTGACACATCAAAGGCAACCATAGCAAGAAATTAGAAGCATGGGCAGCATAAGCTTGACTCAAGTGGCTATTCAAAACTTGTTGCATGAGTAAATGAAAAATTATATGCAAATATTTATAAATTATAAACAATTTAGTCTTTGGTGAAATTTATTACAAAAAAATTCATGATACCAAGAAAAAAATGTAAGCAATGGAGTTTTTTTTTAAACTTCTGAAGAGACAAGAAATTAGCCTACAGGGAAGGCTATACAGTCATGGTTGAATGACTCCAATCAATAAGTATGCAATTTTCTTCTGTTGGATCTATCAATGAGGTAAATAAGTCAATTAATTTTTATTTCAAATCGAATCCTTTCACAATTACTTATTTGATATTAAGTTCCAAAAATGTAAGTTGTTATATTTGTTTTATGTAAGGAAACAATGATTATATATTTGTTTAAAACTTTAGAGTGAATATATTTATATGTAGAAAAATGAATGATTAACACTTCTCAGTATTTGTCTTATATTTATATGTATATATTGTTGATAAAGTCACCAATTATTTTCATTGGTTTGCAGCCTGCCAATCCTGATACACCAGTCGAGCACCATAGAGGCATTGATTCGAATGTGGATCGTAGTACTAAAGGTATATAATTTCTATTAGATTTTTTATTTATGAATTATTGATACAAGTAAATATTTTAAATTGATTTTGATGTAGTAATACAAATTTAACTATAATATGTGTTGGTATTAAGAAAACATCTTGTATTATAGTTGCAAGAGATGTAGAGGTTGTTCTTGATGAACATATTGAGGTTCAAACCAATAGGCAAGATGATGTGGTTGGACAAGGTAAAGAGCACTATGATGTTCTTTAAAGTCTTTAAAGTCTCAATTTTGTTTAATTTTACCCTTTTTATTTGTTATTGTGGAGGACCCACCTTTGCAAAGGATAGTGAGATCACATCCATGGATGAGAAGAAATATCGATGATTACATGGATATGTCTCTACTACAATATAGGGAATGACAATTTTTTTAAAAAAAATTAAAAAGAAATGATTCATGTGAACTTATGTAACTTATTTGATAGTGACTGATGTTTATGTCTAAATGTTTTATTTATGTTCTATTGAATGTTCATGTGAATGTTTTAATGAATCCTAGGTTTTAATGTTAATGTGAATGTTCTAATGAAACTTATGTGTTAATGAATGTCATCTGTGATATGTCATGTCCAAAATATCAGGGCAAAAACACACCAATTTTATTTTTTATTTTTTTTCCTCAATCTTTACTAATATAAAACATTTTAAGATACAACAATACTAACTTTCTAAGTAAGAACAATATAATTACTTATAATAAATCTCAATTAATTTCAAGACGAGTTAAATATGCTAGTTGACTATCTTAGATAACGTATAAACCAATGATGATACTAACTTTTCTAAAACATAGATCTTTATTAAATACTAAATTAGCTTTATAACCTTTCTCCACAAACTTAAAATCAAAGTGTGAGGTCCACTCAATAGATTTAAAACATTTATTATTGTCCACTATAACGTTAACAAATCAACATATTAATAAACAATATAATTGAATTCTTCAAATGACAAATTAAGTAAACATAACTCTAAATATTTCAAGACTTTAATTAAATAACTCTCTATCTAAAATAATGTCTTACATCCAAATAAATAAACTTTACTCCAAAATAATTTTCTTCAATCTACAACTACTTCCAATCCTTACACTTTATAATAGTAACACTTTAAACCTACTAACAACTTTAATACAAAATAAATCGAAAAGTAAAATATAATACTATCTTGACACTTATCAACCAATTAACTTTAATTAATATTAAAATTCAACTTGCCAAATACTAATTGCTAACACAAGGGTTCTAAATTATTCCTTTAAACAAATTAAATAAATCAACTAACTTAACTTAAATAACATGTTATACCAATAATAGACTACTAACTTTTCTAATTACGATCCTATATTAAATCATTTCTATCACTAAATTACTCAATCATTAAGGTAACAATTATTAGACAAAATACTATCCTAACTAACATTTTAAAATAATTTCCAATAACAATTTATGCTATCTACCACTTAATTAAAAGCTAACACTACACTTACAACTAAATTTAATTAAATCTAATAATAGAATATTCCTATTAATAAAATAACTTAACAAGGTATTTTAACTTATCTAAACTTAGCTATCTACAAGTTCTAACATTTAGAACATTAAACATATAATCACAAACTAATTAACTTTATAATTGTAACAATATAACACAACTAAAATCTAAATAACCAATTAAAATTTCTAATCATTAGAATACTAAATAGCTAGTATTCAAACCACATGAACTATACATTACTAACACAAACTTAACTATATTTAAAACTACCCTAACCCCATTACTAACTTGACCCCTCTAACATTCCAATTTAATACTACCCACACACCTCCTCAACAAACTACACATCCTAACATAAAACAAAAACAAAAAAACAACAAACTAACATCTAGCAACTTGCTAACCTAACATCCTTTACCCAACTTCCCACTTTCCCAAACACCAACCAACAACACATATTAACCAATGAGCACTTCCCTTGGTGGTTGTGCACTACCCAAGGATAGGCCCATGCACTGACCAAGGAGGGCCCAAGGTCAGGCGACCCTTTCCACTATAAGCACGCCTACCAAGTGGGATTAATAGGGTGGGTGTGGCATTGATTAAAAAAAAGCCAAGGTAAGCTTTGTAAATATGTGTAACATGGTTTCCTTTATTTGAAAATTTCTTCCAACATCCCAACAGCCCAAAAATCTCAACTCTCCTCTCATGCAACCCAAGATTGGTAGAAGGGTACGATGGACAAGAAAGAAGTAAGCAGGTTTGGAGTGACTATTACTCTCCTATATTAATATGATGGAGACAATGTGGTTAGGGGTGGTGGCATAGAATATCTATCCCTATACAATACCATTGTGTTGCTATTATTTCTTTTCTTTTCTTTTTGGCTTACACTCCAACTCTTATTCATAACAACTGATGCCTGGGTGCAGGGATAGTACTTGAAGGGAGATGGATTTGATAGAAAGTAATAGGGGTCATTTAGGTATAATGAGTGTATAAAGTTTAGTAGGTCATTTAGATTTGAAAAGGGGTAGGATATTTGCTTATATATAAATATATGTATATGTACATATCTTATTAAGAGTCCACAGAGCATATTTTCTGTCACAACATGGGAATAAAATCTTTTTCCATACAAAATCCAGAGAGCCTTTTTGCTCCTGGGAGAGTATTATTTTTATTTTATTTTTATTTCTAAGTGTGCAATCTCTCTAGTTTGCATAGTTCTTCAAGTGACATACTCTTGTGCCTCATAGGTTTTCATGACAAGGAGGTTTATATCTGTTGGGACTAAAAATTGCATGCTTCATTTTTAGTCACATTTTGAAAATTTTGGAAAATCATGTCCTAAAGTGCCTTTTATGCATGTGGTCAATTGGTAGCTTGAGGCCTAGATGGTGTTTGAGTGGCTTAACACCTTTCATTTGACATATGCATATGATCCACAATGTTATTTTGCCATCCCGAATCATTCTGTGAAGTCCCATTTTGAGCTAGTGTCAAAATTTGCAATTCTACCAAGTGTCAAATAGCGATCAGAGGCCTAGTTTGCATCTGAATATCTTTTACCCAGGACTGTGTCATGACTAGTCACTTTGGGGATGTTTAGTGTGTATAACAAAGAACCTATGTTTCAATTTTCAAGTCTTTTCGAATCCGTTTGACTAGGTTTTGCACCCCGCAAAGTTGGTCATTTACTATTTTGTGCATTTAACTAGTTGATCACAATTCTGGGAAGCCCTGTTCGACCAATCATATCTTTGACCCAGTTGACCCAAATGAAAAAATCCTTTTTGAATTGTGTTCTAGGGGTAAGACACTTCATATGTTCCAATTTTGAGATCATGTCGAATCCATTTGATCAGTTTGCTAACATGATCAAAAACCCAGTTTGCATTGTTTTGTTACGGCTACGGTATCCAGATTGATCCGTACCCCTGTTCGGCATGTTATAACTTTGATCGTGTGATTGGCTAGCCTAAATGGATTGTACCATTGTGTTGTGTCCTAGAAATCCTTGAAGTATGCCAGTTCTTAAGTCATGATGAATCCATTTGCATACTTTCTTATGTCCGTACATTTGCCAAAAATCACTTTTTGACACATTTGCCAGTTAAAATTTCCAAGTGCCTGTTTTCAGAAATTCGCCAAATGTGCCCTGTGATTCTTCATGAGCCCAAAACATGGAATTATATTCTCTTCATGGCAAAGAACTTATATCCTAGTTTTCAAAACCCCAAGTGATCAATAACCCAGTTTATAATGCCGAACCCAAGCCCAGTTTATGTTTTTTAACATTGTTTGCCTGCAGAGTAATTGAAGTATGGATGTTCGGCAATTAAAATCTCTTGACTGGGAATCCATCATGGGTTGAAAATTTGCAGTGTGATAGAGTATGCAGGATTGAACACTCATGCCAATTTTCGTGGCTTGGTAACTTGATTGGATCAAGTTTTAATTACAATCGGCAGGCCTCCAGACACTAATTCACAATTTGTATAATTGATTAAAAGTGAGTTTAAAATAATGAATTGATGATCATTATGCATATGATTCAATCTTATGACAAAGTAAATGGTGGAAATGGTTTCTTAAAAGCAAAATACAAGGAGCATGTGAAGATTCAAGAAAGAGAGAATTTGGAAAGTGTTCCATTAAAGAGGTTTAGAGGATCACAATATGATGCTGATTTGCCGGCAATTTCAAAAGATAGTATTAATCAAGAAATTTCCACATCAATTAAAATCCACGAGCACAATGAAGCTTTTTGTTGTGAGTTTGCACATTGAATTAAGGAAAAGATTGCATAAAGGTTGCTCTCTCCCACATTGTAGTCTCAATTTGAAAGTTGCAGCTGAGAGGTAGTTTTCAACATAGAAGATGTGCTCCATGTCTGGAGAAAACAAAGAGGACAGTAGCAAACATCCACAGAGGAAGAAGCATCCACGTTTTTTAGAGAAATGAACAAATTTGTTGGTGAAACAAAGCTCAAGGTAGCATGTGATTCACGTTTTTGCAGCAAGCAATCAATAAAAGACCATATGTGCATAAAAAAGGAAGCAAAGAACCCCCATTTTTCAAGCCCATGGCTTCTCTAAAGGTGCAGCCACGTTTTTGAAGGGAGTAGCAGCATTTTAAATGACCATGTGCATAAGAAATGACCATTACAATGAAAAGTTTGTAGATTCATAGCAAAAACGACCAGCAAGATGGAGTTTCATGTTTGGAATAAGAAAACTCATGCATTTAGCAATCACAGCAAACACAAAGAGCAAGAACCATTGAAGAACATTATCCCACATTGAGCAAGTGGGAAGTATTTTTAGTCTTTATATGCTTTTGCACCCAAACATATAGTGTCAACAAGACAAAGCATTTTGAAAAGGCAAGGTAGGTGCACGTGGGTCCCAGTCAGCTAGAAGGAGTGAAGTAAATTTTGAAAGAAAATGCATGCCCAAATGATGACGTCAGCAGCTTATAGGCGGCCGGAAAAGTCAAAAATCCGGCAGGTCGCTATGTCGCTTGCCGAAAAATCTTGAAAAATCCGGCTAGCGACATAGCGAGGTCGCCGGAAAACTCAGGAATCCGACAAGAGTCAACAGCCAATCAAAAAGTGACACGTGGCATTGGTCAAACCTGGAGTTGACCCAAAATTAAAGAGGCTAGAAAAAATAAAATGATTTTAAAATTTTCATTTTAAAATTATTTTGCCAAGAAACTGACATGGACTTTTTTTTTTTTTAAATAAAGTTTGAACTTCTGATATAGTTTTAACTTTTGAAAGTTCATATATTTGTGAAATATTGTCATAGAGACATAAACAGAGGCCTAATTTTCAAACGGCCATATCTCGGGAAATTTTTAACCGAATTAGGCGCTCCAATATACCGTTGGAACCGGGAGAACCTGAACTTTCCAAATCTGGAGTTTGTTTTTGCACAGGTGCTTCTTGGTTCAAGTTATAGGACAATTTGTGAAATCAAAGGCATTGGCGACAGAACAGGCTGAGTTCTTCAGTGATAATTAAGATTGGTTAGAGGATGGTTTTAGGGGTTAGTTGCAATCTTAAGGTGAAGAAAATCAATTTGAGGTTGTTTCCTTGGCTTCTTGAAATCACATTGTAACTAGTTTTTCACTTCTTACCGTGAATGCATCAAGAATCAGTTGCATCTTTTCATCATTACTTTTTCAGATATTTTGATGCCTTTGAGAGGTATAATGATGAAGATTTGATCTGCCAGTTGATAGAGAGAGGGAAGAAAGAGGTTTTTCAGTTATAGAGGATTGGATTTCAAGTGGACACCTGGCAATTGCATATCAGATCCGGGAATTCATTTCTTGCTATATCTTTCTTTCTTTCTTCACTTTTTAGGGGTTCCAGTTTTTGGGAAGAAAAAGTTCATTGCTGTGATACCATTGGGGATTCCAATTTTTGCACTGTGAGACCATTGGTTCCAGTATTTTGACATGTTTCCATGACTGTGACACCATTTTCTTCAGCAGAACTCTCATGTGAACAGCATTGTAGAGATAATATAGATAGTTCTGAGATATTAGGTTGTTTCATGTTTTAATTTTATGCATCTGAATGTATAGTTTCAAGGAAAGGAATACATATGAGCAACAATTTCACTAGTTTTGTTTTGGTTCTTGTCTCCTGTCTCAGCAATCTGTAAGTCTTATGTAGTTTTGGAACAAAGATTTGAGACCCATTTGCATCCCTTTCAGGTTGTATGTTTGATGTATTTTGCTGTTGGACCAAAGGGCCAAGTAAATGCTCAATATGTTTAAACAAGGTTACTGGTTGTTTGAGAAGGATATTTTGTGAGAATGAGACCTAAATGAACACTGATGTCTGAATCACAAGGTGGTTGGATAGATCTGGTGTCTGGGTATATGAGATACGCCCTGATGTCACAGATGTATGTTTTGAATTCATGGAATTGCCCAATGGAGTAGGCACTGATCAGTTATAGGATCACTGGTTATACTGTTGCATTTTTGAAGTTTTGTTGAATCAACATCTTTAATCAAATGAATTTCCCTTTCATGTTGAAGAGCTCTAAACAGAATGCCCTCACTCAGCTTATGAATTTCATTGTTTTGCATCTAGCTACTGCAGATATACGTTATTTCATAAGTTATTAGGAGAAATAAGGGTTTCTATCTGCTTTGCATTAGATTCAGTGTATGCTTTGACAACTGGTACCATATAAAGAATCTATAGGTCCACCCGCCTAGGTTTTGCAGAGCCTGAAGTGCAGAAGGAGTATAGCCTTATAGTTGGCCTGGTGTCTGAATGGATGTGTTGATAATGGGAGTTAGCTGCCCCTAGATGCATCTTGTTCTCATCAGGGTAATTGGAAATAGGTAACATTTTCAAACACCAACAATATCATCTTCCTTTCAAATTGAATTCACCAATTATTTAATTAAGCAAGATGGTTAAATAATTTTGTTTGTCAACAATATGAGATTAATAGTTTTCCCAATAACGCAATATGGATTGAAGTTCTAACATACTTTCTCTCATGACATGTTTGAACTTGAAAATTTCAAAATTGATCATTACCATTTTATCCACTCATCAATGTACATATGCAAGAACTGAAATAACATAAGACACAATGCAAGAAAGTTTTCTCAATCATTCTCTTCTATTAATCGACCAGGTTCAAGGCTCCATCAAGAAAGAACTAGTAAGAAAATCTGACATCCTTGCCACTACAACAAGAGTTTAAAATACATATTTACATCATAATGCAATGCTAATTTGAATTCCTTTCTTGGTCCTTAATAAGGGATCCTTTTCAATATCTTCAATACATCACAGTGATCATGGAGAAGATGAGAACTGACCCGAAAACAATCAAGCATGCATTCCCATCCCGATTTGCACAATAAGCCCAATATTGAGCCAGACTTGGGGAGAGGTGGATTTTCTCAATAGGAGACGTCAATCACCATACTATAACATAGCCCTTTTGGGGCTAAAACTCAAGAACTTATGTTCTTCTACAAATTCCCTTTCGAGGCCAATACAACATTTCATTCCTTCCCTTCTATAAGAATTCAAATTTCCAAACATGATATGTGATGACAAGTAGGGGCCCATACACCCTACCCTCTTTCCCTCTTCTCACCATGAGAGGAGACTCTACACTATTGAGGTCCAACTAAGGCCCTTCCCTCGTACATGAGCACTTCTTCCCTATCCAAGGGTGAGTAATGCCAAAAAAATCCCCATGAATTCCCTTCAAAATTTTGAAGCAAAGCATAAGAATGAACAAGTTAAGATCCCTCCTCAAACAACCTCCACACACATGCAAGCAATACAAGACCAACAAAATGCCTTATGCATGAATCAAAGTATGAGAAATATGAAGAACATGATCAAAAGAGTGAAGAACCCTACCTTCACAAAGAAAGTTATAGTAAAATGACAAGTTGAGAAGAGCTTAACCTTCATTTTCTTCAATCTTCCAACTTCTCTCTAAAAACTAGAGATTGGGTAACAACCCCAAAAACTTCTCCAAAATGAATCTAAATAGGATCCTAACTCAACTAGGCTTTAGGTAACCCCAAGGTGGAGTTTGAGTCACCAACTCCTGAGAGAGACAAATCAATTTTCGCAATCAACTAAAAGAAGGGTTTTTGAGGGACCCTAAAAGTCAACCTAAGAGGCTAAGGGGGTGGAAAGTACTCCCAACCCATACCCTTACCCCTAGGATACTTAGATTTAATATTTTTAGGCCTTAAAGACTTAATAGAAACCAACAAAAGCTAGGAGAATTTTAAGACTATATAACAACCTTCAAAGAAGACAATGCAAATTATCACAAATAGCAAGGGGTTTAGTCTCGTCTTTCCATTAGGTTTCCCGGTTAAATATCCTGCACACTAATTTCACACATCAATAGTTCAAGAAATCACATGCATATATGTAAATTACGTATAAGAAAAATCATGTAAATTTAAAACATCCATCTTTCTAATAATCAATTGTTTATCTCATTCTACTCATATTTTCAACCATTAAAATTGCATAATCAAAGTGTTAGTTCCATATTCATTTACTTCATCATTATACATGTCATAAAGCATTAAATAACAAAATCAAATATTTGAAAGTAAAGCATCACATAGCATAATAACTTTCAAGGAATCAAATATTTTCCTGACATAACGAGTCATGAGTATCAAAATAGTAGTGTATTGACTATGCTATAATGGGTCGGGCAAGGCCTCAGATTTAATCATCAAAAATCTCAAGTCAGTTTTACATAACTTATCCATTAATTTAGATTAAAATACTAGAGTAATCATAGTTAGGTATGCATATACCTAACATCATAAATATCACCAATTAAGGAATATTGTACTATTTAGAGCATAAAACTTAACCCTCAAGGTACCAAAATCAACACCCTTATAATCAGGAGAAAATGCCTTATATCAACGTTAGTGAAATCTAGTGTTTAAACAGTCAAGATCATGCAGTAGTTCTCGAATCACTAAGTATTTTAAAACATGGATGTACCTTGACCGATCTCAATTTCCATTAGGGCATTCAAAAAGTAAAACATTACCTTATATCCATTCTAATCTCTTATAACATATTTTATAGAGAAATTCATATTTAATAATTACATACGGGGAGGGTCCTTACATGATAATTCATTAATGTTACATTTTATTAATATAATGAATGAATTTTAGATGTCAACGAGGAATTTAGATATTAAGCAGGGGGTGGGGCCAAATGAGCTTCCACCTTCACATGGTTGGCCCTAATTAGTAGAGTATATTAAACTATGAACTTGAAACCAAGTGAAGCTCATCATTAACCTATGATTGCATGACATCTAACTATGTGAATCTCTTAGTTTTAGGAAATGCAAAGTGGCATTCACAAGTTTATCAAATCAATGTTATGATTTCATTCACATCTACAATTTTGCATTAGCAAGTTTAATTATGGTGTAGGGAAAAGCAAGAGAATCCCCAAAGGAGATGTCCTAGCCCTCAGTAAATAACCACACAATAGAAACACAACACAAGATATAAGATCTAATACCAAACACAACTCTTTATTCATAAAATAATTGATTACATGCAATGTTCTTATCTATAAGACTTTCCTGGTTATGGCCAAATACAAAGCAAGTAATAGTTCTACAAGATCCTCAAGATCCAATCCAAATTGTAGCTAGTCCAGATCCACACTCTAGTAGATGTTGAAAACAAGACTATTTGTATGGAATCTAAAACAATAATTATATTGTCAATGATGTCAAACCTTATACTTGCTAGTGAGACAACTATTTGTTTGGTCTGAATGCTATCATTTATTTGATTGATGAAGAGGATTTGATCAAATTTAATAACAAGAGCACCTAGAAGAAAGGTTGAGTTAAGGAGTACTAAGACCAAGTAATACATTGATGATATGTTGTATTGTTTATCTACTTAAAGATGGAGTCGATGGATACACTAGCTAAGTCTGGAAGAACATAGAAACAAAATTTTGTTTGCTAAGCTTGACTAAGCAATTAGATAGGAGCAAAGTGAAGTTCTAGTGTATGTTAAGTGAACTTAGTATGTGTTGAGTAAATTATAGTTGGTGTTAAATGACAGTAAAAGATAGTATGTGCTGAGTGAAATATTAGTTGATGTCGAGCAACACAATGTGTGTTGAGTATCAAAGGTTAGTTAATGTTGAGTAACATCATTATGAGTTAGCTCATGAATTTGCTAATTTGAGCTAACAAAGATGATTTCTTGGATTTTGTGAAGCATGTGGAAGATAAGATTGATGAGTTAGTGACACAAAATCCAAGATAAACTATTTTGTGGTGAATTCAAAGAGGATTGAGAAAGAAGTTTCTACAGGGATCAAAATGGAAAAGAGGGATGATTCAATGAATCTGACCAAACCCTAAAGTGAACAATTGTTACTGAGTAACAAAAGACCTAAATTCTCTTTATAAGGGGATACAACGTTTGAAGCAACTATTGGAATGTGCGAGAACCCAAGGAAGACAAGGAGTCTAGGGTGTTGCTTCATATGGTGGCCAAACTATAGAGCTTGCAATTGGCATGAAAAGAAATAAGTCTTAAGAGGATGAATGTTTGGAAGGTGAACAAGCTATCAAAGTTGTAGTGAATGAATCCAAGTAGAATGGAGGACTAAATAGAGATTTTTAATCTACAAGTGACTTGTGATTTGTTATCAGATCAAAGCCTTACTGTTATTTTCTAATCATTGTATCAATTTAGGGTAAATCCTTTGGATTAAGGTTGAACTAATTATCATTTCTAAATCCTTAACTAGGTGACATTCTAATGGAATGGTCTAAAGTCCTATAAAAAGGCTTTCTCCTAACAAGGTGATTAAAATTCTTTAACTAGATCACATTCAATAGTGTGTATTGTAACCTTTAATAGGGTTGGCCTTTCATGGGGCATCACTTCAGAAGAGTGAGAATTAGTAGCATGTTAGTTGTGGTTTTCCCAAATTTGGTTTCCACATAAAATCCTTGTGTCATATGTGTGAATGATTATGTTACGTTTCATGTTTACATTTCTACAAAGTGATTTTGACCTAGGACACTAACCTACAAGTTAAAGTTTTGAATGATCTAATGGATGCATGCAAGATACATGATAAGGAGATATATGAATTAGTTTTGTTAAGCACTAAAAAGTTTACCTAAGATATTTAGACCTTGGATAACTCATTCACTCTCCCCCCTTCCCCCTCTCTATTATTCTAAAGTATTCCAACAATAGAAACCTTCAAGGAAAATCTAAACTTATGCTTGCAAGCCACTAAGCAATCTCCTTGTTTCTCAAAACACAAGTACTAGCTCTTCTAGATTCACCCAAGATCTAGGTGCAAACTACCTCACATTCAGTACTCTATCCATACACTTAGGAAAACTTCACTTACTTAGCTACTCCATCTTCTCCATGCTAGATGCCACACTAAATAATGACTAAAGACTCCACAAGACACCCCTAGTTATACCCAACTAAGCTACAAGTTGGCCTAGTCCATTACAAATTAAAATAAACCCTTAAATTAAATATTTACATAAGTCACAAGTCAATTGCAACACTCATTAAATACCTAAAACCAAAATTAAATGTTCTTTTCCCTCTTTTCTCCATTCTTATTATTTAATTATTATTTTTTCTACTAATGTTTGTCACCTTTTATCACCTCTAATTTTTTTGGTGAAAAAACAAACAAAATTATTCCCCCCTTTATCCTATGTTGCAAGATGGTCTTGCATTACACTCCCTAGGTAGATAGAAAAGTGTGTCCCACACTTTGATGCCAAAATAAATATCTATAACCATCTTCATCTTCACCAAAGGCTACCAATCCATCAAGGACAAGAGAGAGAATATGTACATCAACTAGGTATGCTTAACCCACTCAAACATTAGAATCAAATGAATCTCAGTAACCCAATTAGCATGCTCACTCCTAGGAACAAATTGAACATAATGCCTCACCAAGAATCCTTATAACAAATCAAAACCATCCATGATAACATCCTCAAACATGAAATTCATGTCAGCAACACCATGTAACTCTAAAACCAAGTCAGAAACATGTAAACTTGAATCCTCAATAAGAGAAAAATGTAAATCCTCTGCCATGTCAACCATCAAGAAATCAAGAACATATAGATCTATAGTATCATTTAGATCCTTATACACATCAGCAACTAGTGAATCTACACTAGCAAAATCCAACTCCACATTCATAATGACTTGATTATCCATGAGCAAGTGATCTGTAATTTCCATGTTAGACACAACCAACTGATTATGAAAATAAGTATCCATCTCAACATCAACAAGGTTAGGAATCTCTTTAGCAACAATCACAAGTTTCTCTACAGGTTTCACATCAGACTCCACAAACTGATCAATAGAACCAACTTCCACCTCAACCTTTCCATGCCTTCTTCATTCTCAAACAAGTCTTCTAACTAGCTAGAAAACTCTCTTCCAGATTGGCAGACTCCAGCTCT
The DNA here is from genome assembly GCA_028749045.1 of Cupressus sempervirens. Classification (NCBI taxonomy): domain Eukaryota; kingdom Viridiplantae; phylum Streptophyta; class Pinopsida; order Cupressales; family Cupressaceae; genus Cupressus; species Cupressus sempervirens. The sequence continues at coordinate 195,867,363 of CM053789.1, read as the reverse complement.
AAGAGTATACAATTTTTTGCTTTGGTTCTTCAAATCTTTTAGAAAAAGCAGCATCCACAACAACATCCACCTGAGCAATCATCTCATTAATCCTCCTCTCCACTATATTATGAATATTCATAATCATCCTAGGGTCGAATATTCTCAAAAGAATCTTCCAAGATCTTTGTAAACCCTATACAAAAAATCAACCTTCAATTAGATAATCCTCACCCCATGTCCTTGCGCAAACTACCTCATCTTCAGTGATCTGTCTACATGCTTAGGAACAACCGTGCTCTGATACCATCTAATGCAGTTCAAGGTAGGAGAATCCCTAAAGGAGATGCCCTAGCCTAAGAAAATACCCACACAACATAAACACAACACAATATATAAGATCTTATACCAAACACAACTCTTTATTCATAAAATAACTGATTACATGCAATGTGTTGGGTTGTAAGGCCTTCTTGGTTACGATCAAATATAAAGCAAGTAATAGTTCTGTAGAATCCCCAAGATTCAACATAAACCCTAGCTAGTCCATATTCACACTCTAGTAGAAACCTCCAAGGAAAATCTAAACTTGTGCTTGAAAGCCACCAAGCAATCTCCTTGTTTCCCAAGCCACGACTATTAGCTCTCCTAACTTCACCCAAGATCCAAGTGCAAACTACCTCATATTTGGTACTCTATCCACACACATAGGAAAACTTTTCTTACTTAGCTACTCCATCTTTGCCATGCTAGATCCGACACTGAATAATGACTAAATACTCTACAAGACACCCCTACTTATACCCAACTAAGCCACAAGTCAACCTAGTCCATTACAAATTAAAGTAAACCCTTACATTAAATATTTGCATAAGCCAAATGTCAGCTACAACACTCATTAAATAACTACAACCCAAATTAAATGTCTTTTCCCTCTTTTCTCCATTATTTATTTATTTAATTATTTATTTTCTTCTAATTTTCATCACTTTCTCTCTCCTCTAGTTTTTCTTTTTTGAAAAAAAACAAATTTATTTCCCCCTTTATTTTATGATGTGAGATGCTTCTACATCAAGTTAATTGCTAGGCTATTATTGCAAACTATACATATTTTGGGTGTATGCAAATTATTTGAGGACTATGTCAATATTGTTCTTTTATTAAAAAGTATCACTACTTATTTTCTTGTATGTGCAATGTTGGTTTTGAAGCGCACAAAGATCTAACAATTTAAAAATTGAGTCCAAGTTGTTGCCACTCTGACAAAGAGCTAGTTAATGCAGACTATTCAATTTAACATTGAAGAGGATAAGATATCGAATGTCAGTTTATTTTTAGCCAACTCTAGCATTCACATTGTGGTAAACCATCTGCGGGAAGAAACTTCAATATCCAATATAACTGCTACTTTTTTTTCTTTTTCTTATTTAAATATTAGTGAGTAAGTTCAAGTATAGATGAGTTAATTCTAAATTATATGATCACTCACAAATTTTATCACAATCTTTGAACTTGGAGACCATGTATGAAATGTCTTTCTAATTATTAAAATCAATTACATGCTAAACCTTCCATTGGCTGCCAAAAAATGCATCTAAAAATTGTTCTTCTCTTATAGGATAGAGACCTCACCAACTTTGGCAACTACTCGGTCTGCTCCAAAATTAGCTATGTAGACATCAGCTGAAGAATGAAGATTTTTAGTCATTTTATGCATATGAATTGGTTGTAGATTCAACTAGAATGGAGAACTTAGACATGTAATTTCACTTTCCATTGCTTTTTCAAGAATGTATTGAAGATGATGTATTATCAATGCAATCATCAATGCAATGTACAACTTTAGTCTTGCAATCATCAACTTTAGTCTTGCAATCATCCATAGCTTTCTCTTTGTCTAACAAAAATGATAAATGTTTGTTTTATTATAATAAACAATCCATTTGTAAACCATGTAGGAAACATTTATGGAGACCTATTATGCATGTTTTTATTATTATGCACCACAACAAGAAAATACCGGTATTATTTTTATAAATCAAAAAAATTTCATTGAACTCTTGTCCCTTATAAGTTTTATCTTTATCAAGTACACCAGTCATGCCTCTTCATTTTATGACATGCCCTTTTCTCTATTTCACTTAACATAATATAGGTACCCATCTCCCCAAAGTAAGAGACTTTTATTTCACAAATTTTGCACAAACAAGATCTCTTATACACAAGGATACATTTTTTATTGGGTTGTTTTGTCTATCAATGATATTTAAATAATGATTACTTGGCATACTATAAAATTCCATAAGATTCATGTGGTATTCATCTGATAAAAATTGCAGCTCGAACTATGAAATCACATAAGCATATTTTGTTTGTCTTTTTTGTAATTTCATATATATATTATTTATTTCTTTGTTACTTGTGTGGCTCCTTCTATATTGTGACTTATTTCTATATGTCATTTCTTTGTATTTTTGTTCATCATGGCTTTCATATGTTGACATTTAGTATCTTATTTAATTTCTCTATTACCAAGTTGTGCTACCTTTTCAGGGCAAGCTAGAAAGGTTGATTAAAGAAGTCAAAATTTAGAGAAAATACAATAGCTTTGATTGGCAAGAGATGTTTCAGTAGAGGAAATTGAATAAATTGAGGAAAAGGTCATGCAGTGAAAATACTACAAAAGCTCTATAGCAACAATTAGAGACTCTTGTCTAGCTATAGTAGGCTCCACTACATAATGGGTACGTTGGGATAGATACACTTGGAGGAGTGAGGATTGAATGATGCATACCCACTTTCTTTAAAATTATTGTTGTCTTTTAAAAAATAAAATATATTTTTTATAATTTCTACTTTCTGATTAGGGTTCACTTGATTGATTATGGTGGTTGGAGGTTTGTGCAAGAAGGTTTTTTCTTGTCCAAGTAGAGATAGAGCAGTGGTCAAGAGACATCTGAGAAAATCATGCCTTCCATTTGGATACAAATATTATAGTTTACACACACAAAGGTATGCATATTCTATTCAAATTTTGTGTTCTAGAAATTAGTTTAAATCTTTTCAAAATCTCTATCCTAGAAATTATTTTTAAGTTGTTCCAACGCGCTTTTATCAAAAATATTATTTAGATTAGTTTTATGTTTTTTACTGCTTTCCTTCTATCTTTTTAGATTTTTTCGGTGGTTGTAATGACATCATTTTTTGGGATTAATTAATGATCATCCTAAATTCCAAATATTGTCTTTTGTTTACCTAATTTGTTTTTTTGAGTACAATATTTCTTAATAATAATAGACACCATGTTTGTACTATCAAATAGTCATCAAGTGTCAAATTTGAGTTTTTATATTAATGATAAAATTTGTTAAGATTTTTTGGTTGGGTTGGACTAATAGTGAAGAATAGTACTATAAGGAATTTCTTAATAATTTATCATACATTTATGTATCTCCTTGCACTATTGTAGAGCTATCACTTGTGCATAGGCTAGGAAAATGTTTACATATGTAACAGAATCTGGTCTAACAAGATTTTTGCACATTTTGTGAAAAACATCAATGCATCCTTGCTATGTCCATGCATAGCACATCCTTTAATCATCACATTTGCATTTAGTATACATGTAATGTAGACTTGTTTTCCTATTCCTTTGTTGATTCAGCATTACATGTTGTAATAATACTTGCAAAGGTGTCGTGGTTTGGCTTCATACCCAATTGTTGCATTTCACCAAAAAGTTCAAGAGCATCACCATTACACTCATGTCATGTGCTATCAAAATAATGGAATTCCATGAAATCAAATTACACTAAGGCATTTTGTCAAACACTTGGTGTTCATCTACTATGTTGTTATAATTTGCATTCTTACAAACCAACACATTATTGAGAACATAATTCCAGTATAAACTTGTTCAAATAATATAGATATGGAGTTGCTAGCCCATACCCAATCTATTAACCTGTGGATCAATGCATGCTCTCATGATACTCCTAAGTGCAAAGTAGGAAACCTTTGCACTTGTTCTTTCCACTATACAAAAAGGTTCAAAAGATTCATCTTTGTGGCTTTGATTGGATATAGAAAGTCATGATGACACTCCACAAGTATTTCGATGGGATTTCCATTAAACACTTTATGAGCATTTCCTTATACTTCTAAATTTAACATACATGTTAACAAGGAAATTCATTTGAAGAGGTTGGGCTCAAAACCAATGGAGCTCATATGCTCATGTATTAGCTTGTCATGATCCAAGGATTTCAAATGTATACATCATTGCAAAAAAACTAGTGTATTTGTTAGACTCTATAACAACACCATTATTGATTATCTTGTGAAAAATTATAGGGATTTCATGAATCTCCCCTAGCAGCACAATTTTTCTATACCTAAATAATATTTTTTCCCTCTTCCTTTGCCCAACATGGTAACACACATTAATCTCTAACTACAAAGGTTGTACATATTCGTAATTTCAAAAATTTCATTGAGGAACCTGAAATTATTTAGTTGTGTATCTAAATTTTTAATAGAAGATGTGTGTGCCTAATTTTATACAAATGATATCACAATAATAAAAGAGGTGGAAGAAAACATTTTAAGCACTCACATAGAAAACCCTCACACACCATGATAGTAGAGAAGAAAATGGAAAAGAATTAGAAACCCTTGAGAAGGCTTTAAGCTATCAATAAGATTATATGTTAATAGGCTTCATTTTTTTATAAATATATATTAAAACTTGTCAACCTCTCTTGTAGATCTATCTTCCTTGACCACACTAGAAATTTGTGGTTGCTAGAAGTTACAATCTTTACCAAACACTTTGGGGTGTCTTAGACTCGTAAAGATGTTAGAGATAAGTTGTATAGGACTAAAATATTTACCTAAAGCAATCAATTGATTAATCTTGAAACCCTAATGATATTTTATTGTCTATTGATTAGTGAATTGGATCTTGGGGCTGGGTCTTCCAATTATTCAATTTTCAGGCTTAAGACAATTGATTTATCACATAATGATGAATTGTCAAAGATCTTTATACCCAAAGACTGTTGCACTAGTCTCAAGACTCTCACAATTCAAAAAAATAGAAATTTGTTAAGTGAAAAAATTTCATAATATGTTGTTTGGTTTCTGACTTATGCTTGGTGAAATCTGGCTTGCAAAGCTGCTCCTAGTTCTTACATTGGGTGTTTTTGAATCCTTCTTTTTGATTGATGAACCCTATTTGTTTTGCAACTCACTTAGATTTTCCTTTACAAAAGCCTCCCCTCCAAGATTTTTAGAATTGAATTAGGACTCACCAAATCTATCATTTTTATTAGATTTGGTCATTTTTCTATGGAGTTGGTGACAATCCTTTTAAAGAAACTTCTAGTTGGAGGAGTAGCTATGGGTGAATTATGTTTTGTTGAGTCTGTCAAAATATTCTTGGCACTGAGAACATTTTTCTTAGGCAATGAGCTAAATCCTTCTTGATTTTTATTCATTGCAGTATGATAATCCATATTCTCCTCCTCAACCAAGCTTTCCTCCTCAATAGGAAAATATTCAGTATGCTCTTGAACTTGCTTTGAAAATAAGTTGGAGTTTGTGTCTAGGGAATTTGTGACACTTTTGTCAAATATATTCCACATGTAGAGGTCAATGAATCTAAATAATCAATCTTTGATGGATATCCCTTCCCTTAGAATTTGATGAATTTTTTTTAGTGATCACTAATGTACCACCAACGAAGGAATGATGACCAACAAGAGGATAAGTACCACTAGCAAAGGAATGATTGTCATGATGAGCATCTTGTTAACTAATCTATTATTCAATGGACACCTATGGTTTGTGATGAGTTTGGAGTCAATCTCATGACCAATGAGTTGTTCCTTCAATTCATCGATGTAGGAGTCCACTATTTTGTTATTGGGTAAGAGAAAAGAACGAGCTGAGAAGTGTGGGCTTTTAATCAAGTCATTGATCCCTTCATAGCAATCTGATAAATCTCTTAATAAGAATTACCAAAATATCTATGGATGTGCATCCAATTCACTGGCTATATCCACCAGGCATACTTTTGCCACTGCTAGAAGAAAAGGTACTAACAATGTTAGCACTAAAAAAAACATCATGTTATCCTTCATCCTCTTTTGAGAGCTCAAAATATGTGTTGTTTGTTCTTATGTGGGACTGGATATATAGACATGCAGAAAACACACAGCAAGTAGACAAACAGACATATAACATTTGATAACCAAAACCATGAAGAGGTCGAGGAGGACCCAAGAACAACTTGTTAGGCTAGCCTAGGCATTAAAATAATTATTATTTTTTAAATAACTTGACTCATCATCACAATTATAATGACCTCTTCCAACAACTAGCCATCACTTGCATAAAAAATCTATCACAATTATGACAGATAGTCCCAACGGATGAACGCCACTTCCACAACACAATTTTTGCAATTGCAATGACATACTGTCATAGTTGAGACATCGTGAACATGAAATCTTGTCCCTTCCTTCATCCAAGTTATGAAGTCTCATTCATCATTCTTATGACAGACACCCTCATTGTCACAATTTGTGATAACAAAAGTTTGAAGACTATGCAACAAGAGTCAATTTGTGGTATGTCGCTAGTGTGATAGGTAGACATTGCAATTTCAATGACCTACTTTTGAAATTCAATTTCAAATGTAGTAGTGAGAGGAGAGATTAATAGTGAGGAGAGAAAGAGAGAGGAGAGAGTGAGGAGAAAGAGTACTAAGGAGAGAAAAATTGAATAGAAAGTGAGTGAAGAGAGAGAGAGAGAGAGAGAGAGGACAAGAGAGTGAGTGAGAAGAGAGAGATAGTGATAGTTATCTAAGAGAGACTAAGGAGAGAGAAAGTGAGAAGAGAGAGTGAGAGGAGAGAGAATGAGCAGAGAGAAAGTGAGAAGAGAGAGATAGTGAGAGAGAGACTAGAGAGAGAGACAAAGGAGAGTGAGTGAGGTGCAAAAAAGTGAGTAGAGAGAGTAAGGAGAGAGAAAGTGAGAGGAGAGAGAGTGAGGAGAGAGAAATTATTCAAAGAGAGAGAGATTCAAATGAGGCAAGTGAGAAGAGACAGAGTGAGGGGAGCTTAGAGAGAACTTAAGGAGAGAGAAAGTGTTCAGAGAAATAAAGCAAGAGGAGAGAATGAGTTAAATTATTTTTTGTTTAAATTCTATCCACCTAGCACTAGATTTTTGCTATTTTCTTTTCTATCTAGTCCTAGAGTTTTTTTCTTTTCTAAAACTAATTTTTTTCCAACTATAGTTTTAACTATATTTGTTCAACTATAGTTTAGATAACTATGTTTTTTCAAGTATAGTTTTAAAACAACTATGTTTTTTCAACTACAGTGTATATTTTCCAATATTTTCTATCCACCTAGTACTAGACTTTTTTTGTTTTCTATCTAGACCTAGAGTTTTTCATTTTTCATTTGCTATCTAGACCTAGAGTTTTTAATTTTTAAACCAATTATTTTTTCCAACTATAGTTTTAAGTATGTTTTACCAATATTTGCTAACTAAATAAATTCACCACCTCTATCTGATCTTAGACATTTCAAGCTTTTTCCAATTTCCTTTTCAACTCTGGCCACATACCACTTAAACATTTGAAAAGCATCAGATTTTTGTTTTAAGAACATAACAGTCATCATCCTGGAATAGTCATCAACAAATAACATTATGTATTTATCTCCTCTATAGCTTTGTATTTCCATTGGACCACATAAGTCAGTGTGAACTAACTCAAGTATCTCTTTAGATGTATAGTTTTTGCTTTTGAAACTTGACTTTGTCATCTTTCCTAGCTGACATTGTTTACACATGATATTATCAGGCTTCTTCAATTTTGGTAGACCTCTAACTTTCTTCATTTTACTGACTTTGACCAGATTGTCAAAGTTGACATGACATAATCTTCTATGCCATAGCCATTCATCATCAAATTTTGCAAATAGACAGGAAGCATCATCAAGGTAAAACAAATTACTCTTTGTTTGATCACCTTTTCCTATTAGTTTACCATCATTGTCATAGATTTTTGCAGTTTTGTTTTCAAATTCCACTTTGCAACCTATATTGCCTAATTGTGAGACACTCAATAAATTGTAGTTTAATCCTTCAACATAGTATGCATTGTCACATGAAATTTGGTCGGTGAGCTTAAAGGAACCTTTTCCTCTGATTTGACATGGAGCATCATTACCAAATCTAACACTATTTCCATCATATTGAGTAAAGTTAACAAACTTACTTTTGTCTCCTGTCATGTGATGTGAGCATCCACTGTCTATGATCCATCTGTCATTCTTGTTTATACATGTCACCAGTGTTGTGGCTTCTTCCTCATTAGATTGGTCCTTCACGGCTACATAAACAACTTCATCATCATTGTCATCAGAATTTTCTTCAACAATATAACACTTCTTACCTTTTTCTTTGTAATATCTCTTGTCATCATCTCTTTTGTTCTTGTATTTTTTTCCTTCCTTGGAATCCTTTTTCTGTGGACATCTTGCAGCAATATGACCTACTTCATTGCAATTGAAACAAATGATAGGCATCTTACCTTTGAATTTTGTTATGTTAAAAACTAAGACAATAAAAAATTACTAATTTATGTACATAAAACTAACTACAATAACATGTAAACATAAAACTAATTAAGATACATTATAGAATAACTAAACTTTCATTAAAAATAACTAAATATTCTTTAAAATATAAAATAAAGGAAATACATACCCAAATGCTTGAAAGAAGTAAAAAATGTAGATGGAGACATTGCTATAACATATGACATCACTAGTTTCACCCTAAGCCCCTTGGTTCACTGATTCGGAAAAGTAAAAAATGAGAAAATAAATGGGGAAACCAGAATTTAAACTACTGGTAGCTATAAGCTTTCAATTGAAGCCCACTGTCAACGTGCCACGTAGGGCTTCGAATAAAGTCTAGGGCTTTGATCGAAGACCCTAGTAGATGAGCTTCGATTAAAGCCTCTAGGGACTTTCATTCAAAGGCTTGACTTCATTCAAAGGTCATTAGTATTTCCAACCCCACTTTCCATCTGATTTCTTAGTGATGGAAAGTGGGAAGCATTATTATGGCTTGACCCTCAGATTGTAATGTATGAAATATGACAGGATTGCCTTCCACTTTTAGGATATTACAAACATAAACATTATTATTTTTTAATAAAAAATACTTGAATAAAGCACATGCCTAATATAACTATATAATGATAAAATATAAATGAAGAATATGGTTAGTTTATTTTATACAAAACATTAACTTTAATAAATATAAATTTCATTAATATGACAACATTATCATCCACATTAATGATCAAATTCACTAATGAAACATGCAAATTTAAAACTAATTTGAAACATGCACATTATAAACATTCAAACATGAAATATTACCAAACATATAAATCAAATAGATTTTGAATGCAATTCTAAATCTAAATCAAACATGCAAGGTTAAACTATTGCATGCAAATCAAAACATTTTGAATACAATTCTAAATATAAGTGAAACTAATTGAAATTGAAATCTAAGTCAAAGTCTAAAATTACAACTAATTTTGAAACTAAATCCAAATCTAAATCTATATGAACAACCAAGTGTAAATGCAAAACAAAATTACAAAAAGAATATGAATCTCACTTCCATGTAACTTACTCCATAACTTTTATTCACTCCTCTTCAAAAACTCCAATCTACTCCTCTTTGAAAACTTCAATATGCTCCTCCAAAACTCTCCACTTCTTCCTCCCTACAAAAATACAAAATAAAGAGCCTCTATTTTAAAACTTGTGAGAGGCTCCTCATATCCCCCAATAGATACCTCTTCACATTCCACAAATTTGTTTCAAATGTGTATGCATAAATATATTTAACAAAAAATAATATTTCAAATTTGAAATGGTTTAAAGAAATTATTTTGGCATATTACTTTGGGTCTTATTATTTTAGGCCTATTATTTTGGACATATTATTTTAGCCCTATTTTTTGGGCTTAGTATTTTGGCCCTATTATTTTGGGTGCACTATTTTGGTCATTTATTTTTGGCCCTATTATTCTAACCCTTTCTTTTGACCCTATTATTTTGTGGCTATTATTTTGGCCCTATTTTTTAATGTCCAGTTATTTCAGGCTTATTATTTTGGTCTTGTCAATTTTTTTGTGATTGGTAATAGTTTTTCATTTTATTAATAAAAGAATTTTTACATAAGTTCAAAATAAGCTCCATTAGTTAGCATTACTCTTCCTATACACTTCTATTAAACATCTCCTTCCTAAATATCCTATAACTTTTTAAATCTATTGCCACTTTACTAGGTATAGCATTTACGTGGTTCACATATTCATCTTAATTTTACAAAAAATGTCTTTAAGCCTTTATGCCATCTGTCCTTCTCTCCTTTCCTTGTTTCTGCCACCTGCAACTCACGAGCTTATCATCATCTTTCCATGAGGCTACACTAAACTTCATCATTTCTTCGCACCTTCGTTCTTTATGAAAAAATACTTTCCCACCATGCCAATTCTTTATCTATGTTGACAAAAAACTTCACAAAACAACATTTCCAAAACAATGTTGTAGGGATTCTTCATTTATTGCTTGCCTTTTTACAAATTTCCTTGTCTTTGTCTAAGGGCTTGTGAAAAAAAAATGAAATAGAACAAAATTTCATCAACTTCTTACTGCCTCCACTTCCCTTCAATCCTCCATCCTTACTAGCAATCTAATGCACACTACCAGGTGTCTCTTCCTATTCCCTACACTTCTTCACTGCTTCAGATGGGCAATAATAAAACCCATCACTGTCCTTCCCTTTCTCTCTCTGAATTTGTCAATTTTCTCCACCAACTTTGCCCATGCCACTTTAATCTTGGCTTTATAGGTGTCTTTGTCAACCCCCGTTGGCCACCAGACAAACCCAAATTTTCCATGATTTTTGCCTTCCTCTATATTCTCAAAGAATTCGCTATAGTCAAAACCCTATCCCGACCACATCCATTATAGTAGAGAATCAATCCCTACAATCAGTCCACAAGGAACAACATTTTCATTACCCATTCAACCTCCTCTACTATAAATGCCAATTCAAGGCCCTAAGCCATCACCATTGTAGCTATGTCAACATTAATTTTCCAATGGTGAGAATAGTTTTGAAATAATTCCCCCACTATTGCTTCATTGCATCTACAATTCCTTATGTGGGGCAATTCAACAACATTTCAACCTCTTATTCTGAACTAGGCCAAACAAAGCTTTCTATTGTCTTGATGTTTTAAAAGTAAAGGTAACTTCCATCCTTTCCTATTTTTTCTATCACTTTCACCACTATTTTGATTTACTATTCAGAATGTTGAAAATGACCCTTCTAGCTACTCTATTCAAAATCTATCAATGGTTTCCTTTCTTGTAAATCTTCCTGACATCGCTTAAATTAATCATTCACTTTTCTATTTGTGCGTCCTTTCATTATGAGTTCATTTATTATAAATCTCCCATATCTATTTTTTTACTTTTGCTAATAGTCCTTCTTAGCATCAGTTTCCTTACATTCACACATCTTATAAAAAGCATTAACTTATAATTGCCTTAATCATTATCAACTTATCCTTCCCAACAACCACACCACTCAAAACTTGACATTCCTTCCACCAAGAAACCTATCGCCCATTTTGAAAAGATGTTCGCTTCTCTATTAGCTTCTATGTAGACATGATATATTTTAAAATCTGTCGCTGCATTTAACTCTTCATTTACACAAACCAACAAATTTCCTAAGTGTCATGCTGAAATTGAGTTGTTTCTTATGGCTTGCACTACTACCATCGAGTCACCCTCCAGAATCACTTTAACTCCTCCTACCTTTTTGGCACATTTTATTGCTAGAAGTGTAGCCTAAAACTCTACTTCATTATTTTTTCCATAAGGTAATCTTTTTGTGCCAAATGTCATTATCTCCCCTACATGGTCCCTAATAATGCATCTCACACCTAATTTTCCAAGGTTACCCTTCGATGCCCCATCAAAATTAACTTTGATCGAACCTTCTTTTGGAGCTTCCCACTTTGCACTTTCCCTCTAATTTACGTTAGAAGAATTTTTCCCCTTCACTCCTACCAATTCAATTTTTTTCCCAAGCCACTCTTTCTAAATAGCCCTGTCATAGCTCATAAACACACCTTTTGAAATATTTTTTGTAAACATTTTAGCACTAACAACTTTTATTAAATGATTGATCCTTTGCATTAGCTAATTAATTATCTCTGTCACTTCCTGAAAGATCCTCCTATTCCTCTCCTTCCACACTTCCCAAATGACAATTAAGGGGCTCACCCACCAAAAACATTCAAACAAATTTCTCCTCCTCATCCTTGGCCACAAGATAAAGAAAGCCTTAAGAGAAGGGCTCCATGGTCCAAACCAACCAAATTTTCCCCGAATCTAACTCCAACATTTAGCTACAACTTCACAATTCAACAACAAATGATTAGCACTTTCTTCCTCTTTTCCACACATAATGTATTTTGTAGCTCCCTAGAAACCAAATTTCCTTCTTCTATCCATGTTAGGATTTTTCCTTGTATTGCTAGCCATGAGAAAGTCCTAACTTTTGGAAGTATTTCTTTATTCCAACATAAGTCCCTAGTTTCAAAACACACTTCCTCTTTGTTTTCAATTAATTCATAACCAAATTTAACTGAGAACTTACTAGATGTTGTTGTACACCAACTCATCCTATCTTCATGATTAATGATGCAATTTTTTCTTTTGGTAAAAATCTCTGACAGAGATTGTTTTTGTCCTTCAAAAAGACTTTCAACTCTCCAATCTTTCCACTCCCATCCTTTACCAAGGATTCCATAATTTTCCATAACATAGTCCTTTACATTCCTTCCCCATAAATCATAGAGTTTTTGTTTCAGCTCTCTATTGAAGCACTCTTCATCCAAAGATTTATAACCATTCCAAGAGTCCTCCCAAAACTTAGCATGATTAACATCACCTATAACCCATGAAATATGGTCTGTTATGACATGCCTACATAATAAAATAAAGTTCAGATTGATGAACCTCTTATAAGGTTTTGAATTGTTAAAATCCTTATGTTCTCATTCGAGTCTAAATATTTGGCCTTTAGGATCTATGTCCACATTTGATCTCCATCATTTGACATCTACCAAACCAACTTAGCACCAAGGGCAATGTTCATATTGTTCCAATCTCTAATTCCAACACCTCCAAACTTTTTTGGTCTATAGATTATCTCTCACTTAAGTAGTGGCCATTTTTAATCCTCTCTCGCACCACTCCAAAATTATTTCCTCATCTTCTTTTCCACTATATTAATCACCTTCTTAGGGATTTTTAAGCACATCATTGAGAAAAATAGGCACAATTGAGATTCAATGAGATTTTCACCATATCCAATCTTTTTTCCTTACACTTGCATATTCTCGTGTTGGGATTCATTGTTTCCATTATATATGCCACTCGACATAATTTAAAAAATAATGTTGTTCAATGAGAACTCGTGAATCTTTATGTGTGTGTATGCATGCCCGCCAACTGATATTGTTAGTGTTATAAAAAGATATAATATAGAACTTTGATAAATTGGAGAAACCATCTTGAAAACTAGGTAGCAACCTTGTAATATATTTTAACAATATTAGATTTAAAAAATAATAATAATATAACATATAATCATATAGTGTTCTATCAATTTAGGCAAACAACATGAAATATACAAAATAGGACACATTTAATGTTAGTCCACAATATAGTTTGGGTTCTAGATAGTTTGTAGAACTTATAGATAAATGACAACTATCCCATGCTTATTATCCAAATCACCCATCTAATTAGGCATATCTTTATTGAGGGGCTCTTTAGTCCCTATTAAAGAAATATATACCAATTTAATTGTTAGCTTAAACAAAGGCATGTCTTATACAAAGGATATGTTAGAAATATATACCAAACTCTATATTTTTATTAAAAATATAAATGCATTTGTCAATGAATAATATAATTATAAACACTAAGTTATGTTTCATAAATATACAGGAAAATGTATTTATATTCTTTATTTTATTCTTGGTTTCTAAGAAATTACATTTAGAACTATTATAAATTTCATTAATTTTTTATTTTTTCATAACAAATTGCAAGTATTGGTCTATATTTTGCACTTGAAATTTAATCATTTTTTTGTTTCCATATAATATTTTTGCAGTCTTTTATTGTAAATATTTAAGCCTTTCATTTTTTTCTTTTCTAAATAGATAGCTTAATGACTTAAGGGCTCATTTGGCTGCAAGAATAGGAATAGGGGAATAGGAATAGCTATTCTAGAATACTTATTCTGGAATAGAAAATGGGGGTATGTATTCATATTCTTTGTTTGGTTTAGCTAGAATTTGATGAGGAATTCATGGACCCAAAAAAATATGCTTTCTAAAATAAATAAAATTGGAATAGGAATACGTATTCCAATTCCACATATTTGGGTGGAATTGCAAAACCTCATTTTTGGGCCAAAATTGGAATATGTATTCCTATTTTATTTCGTATTTCATTTCCAATTTGGTGCATCCAAATGAAGAATTCAAAATTTTAAGAATTTACATATGCCTATTCCGCTTGTATTCCCCTTGCCAAATGGGCCCTAAGTGAAAATATTGTTATATAAAATAATAATATAGAATATATTTTTGTATTATTTTTTAAATATATTTTAGACTATATTTATTTTAAAAATATTCACTGGGTTCAAGTTTTACAAATGGGGTTGCAAGAAGAGTTGGTTTAGTTATGAAGGGAACTCTATAGTTAACCTCACTCAAGATGAATTTGTATTGGGATGGCTAACCTCCCAAGAAGTCATGATATTTCACCTCTATGAGCATCATCTAGATCAATAAGTGCTACATGTTCTATTTATTCTCGTGAGAAATGGGTTCGTGTTAATCACTACTCATGAAACATGGGTCAATGAGTTTGATTCAAAAGCTATATGGTTAAATCTTGATAGCAATATCACATTTTGTTTTTCTTTGGAAAATATATCTTACTTATCAATTGATGACCTTAAGGAGATTTCTAATGAATGGTTCATATGACACAACACTTGGTGAAATTTTTGCAAATGAAGTTGCAAGAAGAGTGAGTTTAACTATGGAGGAAACTTTTTAGTTAAGAACACTATAGTTGGAGTGGTATTGAGATGGGTGACCTCCAAAGAAGTCTCAATGCTTCACCTCTATAAGCCTCACCTAGATTTAATGGGTGCTAAACGTTCTATTTATTCTCATAAGGTATGGGTTTATGTGAATGACTATTCATAAAACATGGGTTGATGAGTTTCATTCAAAAACTACATTGTTAAATCCTGATAGCAATATCACAATATTTGTTGAAGTTGATGAAAAATCAACTCTATAGATCCCAAGAATTAGCTATATGCAAACACCTATATGTAGCTATGGAGGATGGATTTTACATATCCATAGAGTAGACATTCTTGACGAGCCAAAAGAGAAATTGTTATTAATAAAAGATAATGAATTGTGTTGGTTACAAGAGGGATCTATCCTTATAAAGGGAATCAAATCCCTATCACGAATCTAACCTAGGTTGCATAATAGTAATTAATACATGAATTAATTATGCATGAAGTTTAACTTCAATATAATAGAGTTAATTAGAAAATATCCAATTACTCTAACAACCCCCCTTAAGATAAACATAGGGAGTAGCTAAAAACTTAAAAACTACTACTAAAAGTAGATTCTAGTCCTAACAACAAGGCCTAATGAGGTACCAAAGCATAAACAAATCTCTATAAAGAGGCAAAATAGAAAAAACCACATGAGAAAAACCCTACTCCAAGAAGAGATGGAAAGAATGATGAAAGAACTAGTGGAGGACTACAAAAGCCTCCAAACTAGAGAATGTCTCAAAAGATAGGAACAAAAAAATGATCATGAAGAACACCACTAAAGCATGTAGAAGTTGTAAAGATCTATCAAAAGTAATATTTTATCTAAAGAACCTCCACTGAAATAGAACATAACTAGGTAGAGAAGACTATAATATGCATGGGTGCTCTTACAATACACTACTTGAATCATGAGGCCAACAAGGAAAACAATTGAACTCCATGATACAAATGACATGAAAGACCAAATCTTGAAGAGCTAATCAATTGATTATGGAAGGATGTATCCAAAGTAAGAATGAAAAGAAGAGTGTCTACATGGTAAATGATCCATCTCATGAAAATGCATAGGTACCCAACCATTGCAGCTGTCTAGTATACAGGAACAAATGTTGAATACATAACTCACTCCATCAAACTAAGGAAGCATAAGAACTAACATATGAACCCCCCCTAACATAGACAAGGGTGAGGTGATAGGCAACTAAAAAAGTGGGCCAAAATAACTAAATGTCAATGATCCACAATCAAGGTGCATAAAAGAATGCATATTTGTATACTAAGGTGATCAATCTCAGGCACATCACGAGACTACTATCATGGAAGGAATACTCACTAACAAAGAAAGGTGACAAACAAATGCAAAATATCAACCCCCCATGACACTTTAGTTAGATTAGTACATGTACAATAAGGCACAAGAATATGGTGAATCCCAAGAATACAATAATCCATATGAGTGTCCCTAGATGTCACCACTCGAATCAATAGGCAAAATAAGGCAAAACAGCTGAAATAAAAATACAAATGTCATATGACACTTTATTATAGTGTGTTTGTGAGAATGCATACAAATGATGTCTACAAAGACCAAAAGAGACATAAGGCTAATACAATAAATAATACAACTCATGATGAATCATCTAAAATAACAAAATTGATCCCTAGACCTAAAATAACCAAGATTTCCAGCATAATGCAAAATGTAGATAAAAGAATATAATGTACTTGAAGTAGAATCTACAAAAATAACCAGCATCACTAGAAACATTTCCAAAATACCTTTCAAACAATATAAATAATTCCCAAATTGGGGATTAGATATTCAAGACATGTCTCACAGAGTACAAAATAGAACCTTTGGCTTTGACTACATAAATAGATAACCAAATAGCATCAAAAGTCCAAATAACTTGCATCATTAACATGGGCTCTAAACTAGCTTTCCAATGATATATTATTTGCAGAAAGGAATGTCTCAATTCTTGAGATAGGAAAAAAAACTACTCATAGGTTCAAATAGAGTCAAGAGGAAAAATATGCTAATGATGCAGTGATGAAATGACACTGACATCAAAAAATATTGGGCATAAATTTGATGGTCAAATGATCGTTGTGGCAAACAACTATCTGAAAAAATGTCTTAGATGCCGAAAAAAACTAGTTCATCGGGAAGAGATAAGCCACCATAAATAAAGAAGGTTGGTGTTGGGTGTAGACACCTAAATCCATTAGAAAATAAAGTATTTTTATTTTCTGAAAAAATTCCTGATGACATCATCATTTATTAATTAATTATTTTATTATTTTATTTATTTATTTTTATGCCATTAAATCCCTTTATCTTAATTAAAAATATTTAATTAAGGAATCCCTCCCAAAAATGTTTAAATCTTATTTAAACATTATTTCCTTATTTATTAATTATTTAATTAATAAATTGACCAAAAAACTCAAAACAAATAAAAAATTTATTTTTTGCCCAAAACTTGGCCAATTTCCTTAAGACCACTAACCTCTTCCAAAATCTTCTAATCCTTCTTTAATTTTGATTAAAGGCTAATCCCATCATTTCCTACCCCTAATCCCAACTCAAAATATTTAATTAAGATTAAATATTAATCCTCATGTTTATTTAAAAAGTTTTAATAAATATCTCCTCAACCCAAACCCTTGAAATAAATAAAAAAAATTTTTTTTCCTAAAAATCTAATTTATCCCCATCCTAAAAAGTTCTAGACTCTTCTAGAAAGTCTTCATCCTCATCTTAGGAAGTTCTAGACTATTCTAGAAAGTCTTTATCCTCATCCAAAGTCTAGACTCTTCTAGAAGATGTCTTTAAACCTAATCCTAATCCCCTGCGAACCTTGTCACATTCCTTAAACATGGGTTAAGACTTACTAACCCAAGCAAAAGTTAACAAATATCTCCTGCTTCACCCACCCTCATTAAATGCCATCCACTTGCCTATCCCTAAGCTAATCCTAAACCATCCTAATCCATCCTCTAATCATTTTCACAATCCTAAGCAAGCTTAAAACCTTCCTAATCAAGTCCAAGTCGAAATTCCTCTCATCTCCCTCAAAATATCCCAGCCATAAAACTTTATGAAGCCCACTAGGCCATAAATGACTCTTCCAAGCCCTTTCATTGCTCTTACAAGCCATTATGAGGGTCTTTATGAAGATTTTATCCCTTGAGCCTCCTTTGTTGACTCATCCTTCCCCTTTCCTCCATCCTCTCACCCTGTGACATGTGTCACTCCCTAATTGGCTTTATGGAAGCACAATCCATGTGCTCTCCTCTCATGCAATCTGAGCCCTCCATGAGCTTTTCCCCATCCTTGCATCTTAGCCCTCCATCTCTCAAGCCTTTTGCCTATTTAAGGAATCCTCTCCCAAGCCATTTTAATACAATCCATGAAGTAAAGTCATAATGCCATTTTAAGAAGTCATTTTACATCAAAACCATACACTCACACCCAAATTTCAACTCCATTTGAAGCTCTTTTAGAAGCATAAGCTTGAGCATACATCCTATCTATTTAGACAAAGCCACACAACAAGAGAGCTTCTCATTGAGAGAGCCCATTAATGGCTCATATTCTCAATTGAGAGTTCATCTTAGTCTATCTTGAAGTTTATGAATTTTGTTTAGTTTGTAGAAGCTTTATTTAAATTTGGTTTCTATTAGCATACTAACATTGCTCATATACATTTTGGCACGCCCAGTGGGACCCCGCATGGGTCATCTTCATTAGCTTTTTTAGTCAAGTTTTGTATGTCATTTGCTAATTTTGGCTAATTTTGCTTATTTTTTGTGATTGGTAGGATTGTATAAATTGATCAAGCTTGTAGGTGGACAAAGCACTTGGAATTCTTCTTCCTCTTCTTGTCTATATTCTTCTTATTCCATCTACTTCTTCTTCTTCTTCTTTTGGGAGATCTTGGCCATCTTTTTTTTAAGGAAGAAAAATCATACACACTTCTTTTTAGTGCTTAAAATGAACCCCCAAATCATACTTAAATCCATTAAAAAAAACTAAAAATTTGCAAAAAAAAAAAAAAAATTTAACAAGTGAAACTAAACCAATCCAATCATTTGCATCCTTGCAACATCAAGGTTTTAGATGCATTCATGCAAAGTTAGGAACACTTCATTTTTGGGAATTTAAAAAGAACTTCAAGTTTCCATTTCAAAAGGTTCAAAATCAACACTAAGTGCACACTAAAATCTAAATCAAACTCAAAGCATCAATCAAGGATAAAATGAACTTCATTTGCAAATATTTTAAAGTTCTTTTAAAAATCTCATGAAAACTAAGAGTCCTAAATGGTTGCTAAAAATTGTCCTAAAAGCTTTGTTATTTGTTCCAAACAAATGTCTTGTTGCAAAATTTTGAATGTTTTTTAAGTTTTTCATGCATCAAAACAACCTAGGAATATCATTTTTGGGCTTAAAATATGCAAACTAGAACACAAAATCTTGAATGAAAACCAAAGTCCAAAGAGTCATTTTCACTTTTGAGTCCAAAACAATCTTGAATGATCTAAGGTTAAAACAAAGCACTTCAAAGTTCTTAAAACAACACACAAAATCTCAATCTTGAATGCTCAAAGGAAAAAACTTGAATGTTTAATCACTTGTCTTTGAATGCATGTTGCTAAAATCACTCTTGAGTGCCATGGATTAAAATCAAGTTTTTTTTTTTTTTTATGAATGCATGATTAAAACAACAAATCTAATCTTGAATGCCATAGATCAAATAATCATCTTTTGGGGCATAAAAAGAATCTACATTCTAGAAACTTTCTAAATTGTAAAAACCAAATAAAGACGCTTTAAGTGAGTTTGTAGTTGGACTCACCCTCTTTAATCACCCATCAATTTAACCATTGGTTGTAATCTCAGCACCATCTATGGGGATGGGTCCACCTAAGAGGGTATTAACTGCTCCACAAAGATCAAACTTCACTTGTGTTTTTATTAGTTTTTCTAACTTAGAAAATTTCTTGAATGCACATTAGGCTCGCTAATACTTCATTTGGGCATTAAAATTTGAACAAATCTTGACATGGAGGGCCTCTGAACGCACGCTTGAAATTGAATTTCACACATCTTTGTTTTGGGCTTAAAACAAAATCACACCAACTCTTGAATGCCTTAAAAGAAATTAATCGATACTTGACGTGGAGGGCCTCCGAGTGCACGGGTTTACTTTTTTGTTGACCCTAACTTTTCTTCTTGTATTCATTTTTTGATCAATTTTACTTTTGTCAAATGCTTCAAAGTTGGAATAAACATTGCATCCTAAACATGTGTATTTTTAAAGTTTAGATCAGCAAACTTAAGCGTCAGTTGGAAAAAGAACAAATGTGTTTTTTAGCCCAAGGTCATCCAAGTCTTCTCTCCCCTTGTCGTCTTTCGAGGCCATCTTGGGTGCATAAGATTAGGATCCAAAACCTTGTTTCCCTTTTTAGGAGGCCTGCTTGGAGATTTCATCACCCTTTGGATGACCTCAACTCCAGCATTCTGGCAGAGTATAAAAATTAGGAGGTGAATCCAAAGACACCTCTCTTGAAATCAAGATTTTTTCACTCAGGCTAAGCCTCAAGGAACTTTATACCCTTGAGAAGTGAAAGAGGAGAAGTGGGTTACTGCTCCTCTCGGCTGTGTGACATCTCTTTTGTTTCATCTACGAACTTGGGCCTCTCATACCATGGGTATATCGAGGACTCCCTAGCTAAACCAACTGTCAGCCTTGTAGACAACCATCTAGGGTGTTAGTGTGTTTGAAGTGACTGATCGAAACATTTGTAAAACATACACACTCCTTGGCGCAAGTATCACATTTTGAGAATCAAAAACTTCTATCTGGTTGTTCCTATCTATTGCTTGATTTTTTATTTGTTGAATGAATGTTTGCCAAACTTGGTCAATCCTATCTTAGGGCATACTTAGCGTAGTCACTGCCTGTTCCATAAGTTGAACAAGTTGAAGCAAAACAACCAAGATCTCTCAAAGACAAGCAGATTCAAGAATTTATGTCAGAACAACCCAAACCCAAATAGAAGTTTTAGAAAGCCAAACTCAAGCCATCTCAGGCATACCAAGAACTTTTAGCCAAGAGAAAGGAAATAACACCAAGCCCTTGAATTGCCAAACTCCGCAAAGTAGAGGACAAAGCTATTGACGAAGTCCTTCAAGATGCCTGGTTAGATTGCACTATCCAACTTAACCAACATCCAGGAGTTAACCCTGCTTATGCATTACCAACTAGGCATGATTTCTATGATTAGACCCCCTTGTTTCTCCACATCTTCTTTAATAAGCTTCACTTTAGAGTCATCTTTGTAGGAAAGCTAGCCATCTTTAGTCCTCCCCTTAAGCATTTTAGCTCATCCATCTCATTTAGAACCAAACCATCTAGCCAACAATCCAAAAAATTCACATCCAAGCCTTCAAAATTGTTGTCACCTTGCCAAAAGCTTGCCATTCCTAACATCTTCCAAATCCACCAATCTCACCAAGGTTATCCCTTTGATAGAGCTTTGTCTAGGGTAATCTAGCTTTGTCACTTGTTATCCCTCATCACCTTGAGCTAAAGGTTGGGATCCACAAGTGGTCAATCTCTTGTTCTTCCTAAAGGATCATTAGTTTATCCTTAAGTTGACACAGTCATCACCAAGCTTGCACATAGGGATGTAGACCTTTCATGCTTTGGAAACATATCTTTGAAGTTAGAATTTCCAACCCAATCCTCCTTAGGTTTTTTCATATAGCTTTGCCTCAACCTAGGAAATCATTTGCATAGAAAACCCTTCCTCTTTTGCATCCATCAGCATTGTTGCATCTCATCCCTAGGAAACATTTTGCATTTTCATGCCACCCGTCACTTGCTTAGGCAAGAAGAAGAAGGAAACAATGGAGCCCTATCATTTGGATCAAATAGCTTTGCTCCCCTTGAGCAGTCAACCATCCTTCATCCCAGAGAACACTATACCATCACCTACTGACATCGAAGCTTTCATAAACCAACCAGGAAATGCAGTATTGGTGAACGCCATTATAGACAAAAACAAAGAAACAATCATGGCTAACTTTCAAAGGGACAACATAGGAGTCTTCGACTTTGGAAGACCTCCTCCCTTATCAGAACCATCTCACCCATTGTTTGGGCAACTACCACTCCCAATAGGCTCTTATGATTCAAATTATCCTCAATATGAGCCAAAAGAAGAGCCTCAAACCAGTCCTTATGATCCAACTGACCCAAACATACCAAACTCCACTCAAGTTGAAATCTCCCTTTCGCAAGCCAATCCAACCACCACCACTCCACCATTGGTCCATACCACTCCTTCGCAAACCCCCTTTTCCCAAAACATCTCACCATTAACTCCCTTCACTATTGCTGCTACTGCTCCCCAACCCAGCCTTCCAAATCCACCCATCTCCCAAATTAGTGCTAGCATCTTTGGCCAATCGCAGCAATATACAACTGGGATGCCACCCATGGGGCCAAGTAATCAACCTTTTATCACCCCCAGCCTATTTACCTCAGCTCAGAACACAATTCCATCATTTCCACTAGGTCCTTGGAGCTCAGTGCCATCAGCCACAAATCCACAAGCTACTACCCTCATTCCACAAAGCTATCAAACCCCACAAGCTACTACCAATGTTCTGCCAAGCTCTTAAGTGACCCAAGCTCCTACCACCACTCTACCAATATTTCAAATCCAGCCACCAAGCTATTAAACCCCATCAGTTCCATTCCCAAGCTTGCAATTCCCACCACCTCCACCACCAACTAATCCATTACCTCCTATTACTAACTATTTTTCAATGCCACTTCTAGGAGGAAATCCACCATCACAAACCACCAATTACTTGGCCTCTTTTGCCATGCAGATACCTTCCCAAATGGGGGCATAGCCCACATATATTGGTCAAACTCCTCAAATCCAAAGTCAAGTTCCACAAGCTCGCCGATCCTTTCCCCAAGCTTCACACCCATCTTATACCTTACCTCCACAAAGCAATCCATTTATCCCACAGCTAGCTTATGTTCCTCAATCCCAACCTCAAATCCAATATCAACAGCAAGCCTCACAACACATGCAGCAATATGTGCCATCTCCACCTCAGCAACCCATCATCCACCATTTAGTTGCCCAAGCCATGTACAATCCTTACCAGCCCATACCCCAAAGTCATCCATATTCCATTGCCCCATCTAGCACATACCTAGCTCAGGGCACTCCTACATTGGGGGCATCCCAGCCATCACCCATTAGTTCAGAATGGGAAACCATGAAGACAGCTTTGAAGAACATCTAGGAGGGAAATGATCCAAAAACCTTCAAGTTTGAGAATGTGTGTCCTTACCCATTTGACAGAGCCATTAGCATGACACCATTTCCCAAACACTTTGAGGTACCCAAGTTTGACAAATTCAGAGGAAAAGGAGACCCTGTCACACATATCAAAGAATTTTACATGCACTGCCAAGAAGTGGCATACAATGATGTCGTCCTCTTGCGCCTTTTCCCAAAAGCTTGGTCAAACCAGCTCTTGAATGGTTTTATGGAATCCCATATGGCACAATTAGAAACTTTGTTGAATTGTCTGAGGCATTTGTAGCCCAATATGCCCATCTTATTGAAACAGAGCTATCAATAGTTGATCTTGTCCACACTAAGCAAAAAGGTGGAGAAAGCCTTCCCGAATATTTGCAAAGATGGCAAACCTTTACCACCCACGTATCTTGCACCTTGCCAGAGCGCCATTTGGTGAAAATGTTTATTGATAATGCCCATCCTAGCTTGGCTCACCACATGACCATGAACTATTTGCAGACCTACAAAGATATCAAAGAGAAAGGAATGATGCTTGAGAAAGGACTCATTAAAGATGGTGTGGTCAAGATTTACAAGGAAGCAAACTAAAATCAAACACATTCAAATGAGAAGTCTAGGTATTGGAACAAAAACAAGCACATTGCAACAGATGGTGTCACTGACACCAGACATGTAAATATTGTTGGTCCTTCCCAAAATCAGTCCAACCCACCATATCAACCAAACAATCAGCAAGCTATCAACTACCAATAGCAGAATAACCAAAGCTATCAAAACCACAATCTAAGACCCAACTTCCAAGGATCTAGCAATCAAGCTAATGCCATCAATGTAGTTGTAGGGCAAAAGCCCAGATTCCAACCTACACCTAGAAACTATACACCCCTTGGTGAGCCATTGGATTTCATTTTTGAAAAATTAGTCACGGAAAACCTTGTCAAATTTCCTCCTACCCAGCAAATTGACCCAAGCCAATCCAAAGCTGCATGGTACAAAGATAATGAGTACTGCAAATTTCATAGGGTAAAAGGTCACACTACCCTCAGATGCATGAAACTGAAAGATTATGTGCAGGACCTCATTGATCGGAAAGAAATCACTGTTGGTGCCCAAACCTCTCCCAATGCAGGCTTACAGATCTATCAAAATGTTTTTCCTCCTCACAACAACCAAAATCTTGGAAAAGCACCTATCCAAACCAACAACAACAACATCAACAACCTCCAGCCAAACCAACAGCATGGGAAGAACAATGACCACACTTCATCCTACATAGACTATGGTAGCCTCATCGGTTGTATATCTGAAAAAGAGCCTTCTGTCAATGTTATCAATATCCAAAGACCAAATAATGAGTGTGCAGTCACCACTCGAAGAGTTCAATTTAACATCGCAGGCCTACCATTTCCACCAGCACCATCAACTCCATCAAAAAGCCAATACAATATCTTGGAACACCTTGGGAACATGCCAACCCAAATCTCCATTTTAGACCTTCTCTGCACCAATCCTGTGTACAAAAGCATCCTTGACAATGCTCTCATAGAATCTCATGTCCCTTTAGATATCAACGCTACTAATTTTCATAATCTTGTTGGACACCTTTCATCCTCATGTGCCTTATCTTTCAAACCCACCGACATACCCATGGTCGAGCCAGATCACACCCTTCCACTTCACATAGCCATCATGGTATCCAATTTTGCCATGAAAAGAGTAATGATAGATAATGGATCAGCCTTGAATATTTGCACCCTAAAATTCATAAAACAAGCTGGGTATACTGAGGCAGATATCATCAGTGAGGTTATCACCATCAATGCTTATGACAACTTGGAAAGAACCACAGAAGGAACTATTTTGCTGCCAATCAAGGTTGGGCCAGTCATCCAAGAAACACTTTGCCATGTTATTGATCTAAACCTACCATTTAACATCCTCCTCAATCGCCCATGGATTCATGCCATGAAAGCCATTCCATCCACTTACCATCAATGTGTCAAATTTTTGCATCAGGGCACCGAGGTAACCATCCATGCCGATCCAGAACCCTTTGCTTACTGCAATGTGGTTGAAGCTTCATATGTAAACCATTGCCCTGGAATTGATATCAGCATAGCCATTGCCAGTTCATCCCATACTTGTAATGACCCAAAAACCATCCTTGCCTCCACCCTATCTACCGTGAAGATCAATAACAAAAGTTGTGGAGAGTATAGTCTATTAGATGCATTTGTTGTCGGGGCACTCCCACTTGATCCACACGCCCATGGACGACCGACATATCACAAAGCTAAGGAGACTCCACCTCCTCGATATAAATAGTTTGGCCCAACAACCTTTGTATCCTCAAAAATTCCTCTTCATGAGGAGCTCACTCCAGATATCAACAATTGGTTACATAAGGATGCACCTCCAAGAAATCAAGCATGCCTTGATCACTTTAGCCAGAAGTATCCTCAAGAACATAAGCTCATCACTAAAAAATGGAACTATCAAGGTGGTGGTCTAGGACCAGAAGAAAGAGGCATGCAGTGCCCCATCGAAGCACACCAGTGGGAAACGAAGTCAGGTTTTGGCTTTGGCATACCCACAACTAGGGGCACCAATGAGAACGGTCACACTTTTTTGAACATTCACCGCGACCTTGACAAAATTGAAGACATTCCTAAGGAAGTTAAAAAGAGAGCCTACGATGATATTCCAAACCAAATCTCCCTGGGAGACTCTGTTCTCCAAGAACTATCCATCCATTTCATTGACCTACCACTCACCCATCCACTACTCATAGATTGGAACCAACCAAGCATCATACACATTGATGAGTTCACATCAGAGGAAGTGCTTCTGAGATTCATGGGAGCCGAAACTCCTCACAAGCAAACAAAGCCAGATTTTGTCTATATCTATAAGCTAGATCCCAAGGGGTATTTTGGAGAAAATCCCCAACCTAGTTCCGATACACCCAAAACTGGAACAAAGGTGAATCTGGGACTAGCTAAGGCAATGAAGAGAGCCCCTTAGCAAGAAAATCCAGAGTCACAAGCAGAACATGAGGATTTAGCATTGCCTCCTCAATATAATTGACCAGAGGTGTCTTCTATTCTAATTGAGGATACTAGAGAAGTCAACATCGGTTCTTCAAAGATCCCCAGACTTGTTCACATTGTTGCTGCTGCAGTGGCAGAGAAGAGAAACACTATAGGAGGCAACATTGTTGAAAATGTAATAGGGAATTTAATGTTATGTTTTAAATGCTTTTAGTTTTTGAAGTTTTCAATAAACGTCCTACATGTGGTGGCATACCTAGAGTAGCAGTTCGATGAGCTCTCCAGATATAGCCACCTAGGACCAAGTTGATTGATGTCGTGCCCCTTGAAGCAACTCAGTTGAGTTGAAGCAACATCTTACAGCTGGACATGAAATTTTGTCTCTCATGGATGGATTTTCTGAGCATAATCAAATCAAGATTGCAAAAGAGGATCAGCATAAGACAAAATTCACTACCCCTTGGGGAACTTTTTGTTACAACATGATGCCTTTTGGCCTAAAGAATGTAGGGGCTACCTATCAAAGAGCTATGATAGTTCCATGATCTTATCCATAGCATTTTGGAGTATTATGTGGATGATATCTTGGTTAAATCTCACACCTTCATGGATCATCTTGCTGACCTGGAGAAAGTCTTTGATAGGTTAGCCAAATATCATCTCATGCTGAATCCCAAGAAGTGTGTCTTTGGGGTCACATCTGGCAAGCTTCTAGGCTTTATAGTTTCCAAACGAGGTATAGAGATTGACCCCAAGAAGGTCAAGGCTATCTTAGACATATCTCCTCCCCAGACACTGTGACAGCTTCGCTCTCTTCAGGGAAAGCTCCAATCTGTTCGGTGCTTCATCTCCCAGCTTGCAAATAAGTGTACACCATTTACACATTTACTGAAGAAGGATGAAAACTTCAAGTGGGATCCTTTATGTCAACGTGGTTTCGATTAGCTCAAGCAGTATCTTGCCAATCCCCCTATCTTGGTTCCACCAGTTCCTAGTCATCCCTTGATCTTGTACATATCAGCAACGCCTACTACTCTAGGGGCACTTCTAGCACAGCTCGATGACTATGGCAGAGAAAGAGCCATCTACTACATTAGTAGAACTCTAGTTGGTTACGAACTCAATTATACTCCTATGGTAAAAGCTTGTTTGGCAGTTGTTTTCTCAACTCAAAAGCTTCGCCACTACATGCTAAGTCATACCATCCAACTAGTCTCCAAGATCGACCCTCTCAAGTATATGCTCTTCAGAACAGCACTTACAGGCCGTTTGGCCAAATGGGTTATGCTCCTTAGCGAATTTGACATCCAATATGTGGATAGAAAGGCAATCAAAGGGCAAGCTATAGCAGATCACCTCACTGATGCACCTCTAATAGATGCATATCCTTTGATCACAGAATTTCCAGATGAGCATATCTGTCTAATTGAAGAACAACCCCCATGGAAACTTTATTTTGATGGCTCATACACATCTCATGGATCAGGGGCAAGAATATTGTTGGTCACACCTCAAGGAGATTACATTCCAAAAGCCTTCAAGCTACAATTCCCTAGCACCAACAATATAGCTGAATATAAGGCTCTCATAATAGGATTAAAGATAGCTATAGAATGGAACATCACTGAGTTACAAATCTTTGGCGATTCTTAGCTCATCATCAAGCAAGCCCTAAATGAATATCAAACCAAAGATGAAAAGCTATTACCCTACAAAGAGCTAGTTGATCAGCTAACCCAGCATTTTACAAAGCTTCAGTTTACACAAGTACCTCGAATGCAGAACAAAGCAGCAGATGCTATGGCTACTATTGGCTCACTCTTGGAAATTCCCCAAGTAGTTACACAGTATGATTTTTTAGTCGAGCAGCTCCTCACACCTGCTTATGCGAATGATGACTCAAACCGTGTTTGTATCTTGGTTGGTCCCCAATCCCCTTGGTAACATGAGATTTACGCTTACCTTAAAGATGGTATCATCTCCCCTCATCTCACACGTACCCAATGCCAAAACCTTATCCGAAATCATCCTGCTATGTTATCATAGCCAATACCCTATATCGTCAGGGTTATCACAATACTCTCTCTTGATGTTTAGATGAAAATGAGGCCACGATGGCATTAAAAGAAGTACACTCCAAACTTTGCGGTGCCCACACGAGTGGTATTGTCTTAGCGCAATAAATCCTTAGAGCAGGCTACTATTGGCCTACCATTGAAGAAGACTCCTGTGACTTTGTCAAAAAATGTCTCCCATGTCAGCAGCATGCAAATCTTGTGCACACTCCAGCACAGGATCTATAGCCTATTGCACCACCTTGGCCTTTCGCTTGTTGGGGCCTTCATCTAGTTGGAACTATCACACCTCTCTCATTTGATGGACATAAATGGATAATAACAGCTACAGACTATTTCACTAAGTAGGTGGAAGCAGTCCCCCTAGTCTCAGCTACAGGAGTTCAGGTCTCAGAGTTCATCTTGTACCACATTGTTTGTCGCTTCGGCATCCCATCCACCATCTTCACCAACCACAGAGGTAACTTTGAAAATCTCAACATGGAAGAATTATGCACTTCCCTCTACATCCATTGCCACTTTTCTAGCCCATATTTCCCACAAGGTAATGGCCAGGCAGAGGCAACTAAAAAAAATCTCCTCAAAATCCTAAAGAAAGTTGTCAATGATTTCGGTCACGATTGGCACCTACAAATAAATCCAGCCCTATGGGCCTATCGAACCTCCTTCCGTACATCCATAGGCAAAACTCCATACTCCCTAGTCTATGGTGTCGAAGCGGTACTACCCATCGAGGTTGAACTTCCCTGTTTGTGCATATCTTTGCAAGGGCAAATATAAGATGACGAATACAGAGTAGCTTGGCTCACCCAGCTAGATCTCTTAGATGAGAAGTGACAACAAGGCTATGATCATCTCACAATCTATTGAACTCATCTCAAAAGGAATTTCAACAAGAAGGTGCTTCCACGACACTTTCAGTCGGGTGACATGGTCCTCAAATAAAACATGAAAGTCCAAGCAGATCGAGAAAAGAAAGGCAAGTTTGAACCTACCTGGCTTGGTCTTTATGTTGTCACTGCATCCTTTAGCTCCAGAGCCTATCAGCTATCTACACCAGAAGGAGAACTCTTGGATGATCCTACTAACATCATTCATCTCAAGAAGTTCTATGCTTGAAGATCCTTGGTATGCCCAGCTTTTGAAAAATACAAAAAAAAAAATAGTAAAGAGAAATAAGTGTCCAATGGTGAAAACTTGGCAATTCAAGTGCCTTGGATAGGTACCTTGGTGAAAACTTGGTAATTTAGGTGCCTTGTGTACTAAGACTAATCCATTATCTATCACTATCCCATCCCTCATCCATTCACCCACCATCCCATAAAACACCTGCTTGTTCCCTTGGTGTTCCAACCAAATATCCAAAATCTGATGAAGCTTGTAAATACCTCCTGTACAGCTTGTAAATCTTGTACCTCAGCTTGTAAATCTTGTACCAAAGCTTGTAAATCTTGTATCATCGCTTGTATCATAGCTTGTATATCTGAATCTTGTCCAAAGCTTGTATCCTAGTTTGTATCCTATCACATGCACACAAAGAACCCCATTTTCACTTAAGCTTTTTGCAAACCATCTACCTATCCACCTATCAACTATTACAAACATCCCACCCTTCACAAACATTTCCATCTCACAAAACCAAAACATGAAAAACCTTGTACATTTGTAACATATCTCGGTCTGTCAGCTTGTACATCCTCTTTAGCTTAGTATCATTGTATCTATCCAGCTTTCATACCAGTTCCTCCTTGATCAGCATCTCGCACACATCGTACAACCCTTGGTTAGCTATTCCAATGCATCCTTTAGCTAGATCTCCTGTCACCAAAGTGTTATCCTTCTTAGTTCAGCTTGTCGGATGCATCACTCATCCAGATCCATCAGTTTAGGTACTCTCCAATAGATCCTTGTAGGATATAGCTTTCCTCATGTCTGATCTTGGTCCATTAGTACCTCATCCTACCCATCTCGTTGGCAAACGGTTCTCTTTTGGATTTTCGCTTTCTTTTGATTTGGAATCTTCCCTTTTGGGTCTTGAAATATCTTTTCCAAGCAATCCTTTTGTTCCCTCCTCAAGGTTGCCACGATCTTCCATATCATGATATACTGCAAATGGGGCAATCTGAGCGTAAGGTCTTGATCAGGTCTTTCATTTGTTTTTCTTTTTTGCTTGTGGGTTACCCAGTGTTGGTTCCATGCTTCTTCCTCTGGGATTCATGTGTAATGCTGGGGCAATCCTTGCATGTTTGTTTTGAGTCAATCCATCAGTCCTCTGGATAGTTGGTGAAAAGGCCTTGATGTTCTTGGTAACCTTGGCAATTAACCAATAGTCCTATAGAAAATCTAGTGCTCAACTACATGGTGGTACTTCTCTTTGAAGTATCCCCCTGCTCAAAAAAGCTTCAATGGTTTCCCTTCATCTCCATTATCCCCCATCCATATCTAGCATCTGTCTCTCCTACCCCAGCTTATGCATCATTATCTCTTTGAATCAATCTACACTTTTAGCTTTAGGGATCCACAATCCTAGTCTTAGGGATCCACCAATCCAATCAATCCAGCAAGCCTCATCTTTCGAGCTCCACAATCCTAGTCCTAGGGATCTCCGAAACCCATCTTTAGCCAATCTAACTCTTTGAAATCCTATTGCATCAGCTTTATCATCCCATCATCCATCTCCCTATCCTGGATTCCTTTTTATAGCACTCCACTCCTTCATCCTCTACAATCCTTGAGATCTTAAGCTTACTTCCTCTTGTGCCTCTGATTCTCCCTTTATCATTCTCCCATAGTGAGAGTTTGAGCTAACTAAACCTCTTCTCTTAAGCTAATTTGAGTCTCCTTGCTCTTCTTGGATTCTTCTACTTTTCAAGAAGTCGTCAAGCCTCGCTTTCTCTCCTCGCCGCCTTCTTGAGGGGTCATCTTGCAGTCCATTCTCTCCTCTTCTGCTCTAGCCTTGGGCATCTTATTTTCTTATCTTTGATGCCATGCCACTTGCGACATCACATCAAAGAGGAGAAAAATGTAGACACCTAAATCCTTTAAAAAATAAAGTATTTTTATTTTCTGAAAAAATTCTTGATGACATCATCATTTATTAATTAATTATTTATTTTATTTATTTTTATGCCATTAAATCCCTTTATCTTAATTAAAAATATTTAATTAAGGAATCCCTCCCAAAAAGGTTTAAATCTTATTTAAACATTATTTCCTTATTTATTAATTATTTAATTAATAAATTGACCAAAAAACTCAAAATAAATTAAAAATTTATTTTTTGCCCAAAACTTGGCCAATTTCCTTAAGACCACTAACCTCTTCCAAAATCTTCTAATCCTTCTTTAATTTTGATTAAAGGCTAATCCCATCATTTCCTACCTCTAATCCCAACTCAAAATATTTAATTAAGATTAAATATTAATCCTCATGTTTATTAAAAAATTTTTAATAAATATCTCCTCAATCCAAACCCTTGAAATAAATAAAACTTTATTTATTTCCTAAAAATCTAATTTATCCTCATCCTAAGAAGTTCTAGACTCTTCTAGAAAGTCTTCATCCTCATCCTAGGAAGTTCTAGACTATTCTAGAAAGTCTTTATCCTCATCCAAAGTCTAGACTCTTCTAGAAGATGTCTTTAAACCTAATCCTAATCCCCTCCTAACCTCGTCACATTCCCTAAACATGGGTTAAGACTTACTAACCCAAGCCAAAGTTACTAAATATCTCCTCTTTCACCCACCCTCATTAAATGCCATCCACTTGCCTATCCCTAAGCTAATCCTAAACCATCCTAATCCATCCTCTAATCATTTGCACAATCCTAAGCAAGCTTAAAACCTTCCTAATCAAGTCCAAGTCGAAATTCCTCTCATCTCCCTCAAAATATCCCAACCATAAAACTTTATGAAGCCCATTAGGCCATAAATGACTCTTCCAAGCCTTTTCATTGCTCTTACAAGCCATTATGAGGGTCTTTATGAAGATTTTATCCCTTGAGCCTCCTTTGTTGACTCATCCTTCCCCTTTCCTCCATCCTCTCATCTTGTGACATGTGTCACTCCCTGATTGGCTATAAGGAAGCACAATCCATGTGCTCTCCTCTCATGCAATCTGAGCCCTCCATGAGCTTTTTCCCATCCTTGCATCTTAGCCCTCCATCCCTCAAGCCTTTTGCCTATTTAAGGAATCCTCTCTCAATCCATTTTAATGCAATCCATGAAGTAAAGTCATAATGCCATTTTAAGAAGCCATTTTACATCAAAACCATACACTCACACCCAAATTCCAACTCCATTTGAAGCCCTTTTAGAAGCATAACCTTGAGCATACATCCTATCTATTTAGACAAAGCCACTCAACAAGAGAGCTTCTCATTGAGAGAGCCCATTAATGGCTCATATTCTCAATTGAGAGTTCATCTTAGTCTATCTTGAAGTTTATGAATTTTGTTTAGTTTGTAGAAGCTTTATTTAAATTTGGTTTCTATTAGCATACTAACATTGCTCATATACATTGGGAAATTAAAAAATTCTGGTGGCCAAATAAAGATGTCTTAACACAAGAAATAACCACAAAAAGTTTCCCAATAATAATCACCCAAAATATAGAGAATTACATGGATGCATGGTCCCCAAGAGTCATGTATGAATCTTATAAAAATCATGTTTTGAATTGGCATAACTTGCCAGAAAGAACTGCAAATAAAAAATGTGTCAAAGTCAAGGAAAGCCTATACAGTTAGGGGTCATTGTTAGATACCAAAAGCATGGAGATCTTCTCAATCTAGTGATTGGAGCACAAAGTCCAATACAAGGTACATGAAAAGGTCCAACATGCAAAAGATGGAACTTGTAGGTATTTGGAAAGTCACATAAAGTGACATGGGTAGACACTGAGGTGTATGTGCCTACTCTCCAAAAAAAAACTTTAAAATCTAAAATGGTCAACCACATGGCAGCTGTGGGAGGTAGGATGTCCAGAAACATCTAAGTGACCAATACAGGTGGAATAAAAATGCATCTCCCTCCACAAAAATACCCCTCCAAAAATTTTAAGACCAAAAAAAGTGGGGTCAAGTTGTAACAGAGAGCTGGAGGCACACAAAATATTGGAGTCCAAAGTGTTGTGAGGATGTTGACCAATGGTGGGTGGCGTGTACAAGGAGAGGCTACCAATGAGTACAGGGTTATTAAAGGCCTGCAAGAGATTAAGGACTTATGAAAAGGTATGAGTGCCAATGGGGTGTGAAGGAGGGAGAGACTTGCTTGGTCTCTAAATCATCACTCATACAATATAGGCTAAGGCCTCTAGCCAATAAAAGATCAGAACAGTTGACTAGTACAGGAGGCATGTAGAGCTTCTAGAGGTATGCCCATCAAACACAAAGCATTTGCATGAAAAAATGCACTCTCCACAATTACAAGGATTTTTGATATTAAAAATCAAACCTCCAAAAACAAAAAAAAAGAAGATAAAAACTTTTTAATAAAAATGAAATTTTGTTTTCAATTTTTTTTGAAAAATAATGAAATCATTGTATCAATTTTTGAGCCCAAGGTTGTACAACCTTGGGCTAAAATATTTTTGTATTAGATTTCAACTACATCCAAACTAGAAAATTTTTATATAGAAACAAGGGTTTCTGAAAACTCTGAGCTCAACGATGATGTCCATTTGGTCTCAAAGTTCTCCGAAAAATAGGCCCCCTAGATCCATACAAATTTTTTTTGACAACTAAAACCCTCTAAAAGAGAAAAATATAGATCTAAAAACCAAACCAAACCTCTTAAAAATAGAACATGGGCATGAAGATCCAGAGCTCTGATACAATATTGAAGTTGATGAAAGGTCAACCCTGCACCTCCTAGAAATCACTTGCATGCAAACAACTATCACAGAAAGAGAGGAGAAAAAGGCATGGAAGTTGGAAGTCATTGATCCACAGAGGAGACATTCTTGATGAGCAAAAAGAAAAATTGTTATTAGTAAAAAAGTGAATGGATTGTGTTAGTTACAAGAGGGACCTATTCTTATAAAGGAGATCATAACCCTAACAAAAACTTAACCTAGGTTTCATAGTAATAATAATGAAATTATCATCTTCTTTTTTGAGCCCAAGATCGTGCAACCTTGGGCTAAAGTAATTTTTCCTCAAATTTCAACAACGTCCAAACTAGACAAATTTTATATGGAAATAAGGGTTTCAAAGAACTATGAACTCAATGATGATGTTCATTTGGTCTCAAAGTTCTCCAAAAAATAGCCCCACCTAGATCCAATACATGTTTTTTTTTTAAAACTTAAACCATTTGAAAGAGAAAAATATAGATCCAAAAACCAAGCCAAACCAATTAAAAATAGAACATGAGCATGAAGATCCAGAGCTTTGATACCATGTTGAAGTTGATGAAAGGTCAACCCTACAACTCCTAAAAAATACCTACATGCAAACAATTGTCATAGAAAGAGAGGAGAAAAAGGCATGGACGCTAGAAGTCGTTGATCCACAGAGGAGACATTCTTGATGAGCAAAAAGAGAAATTGCTATTAGTAAAAAGTGAATGGATTGTGTTAGTTACAAGAGGGACCTATCCTTATAAAGGAGATCAAAACCCAAACCTAACATAGGTTGCATAATAATAGTTAATAAAAGAATCAATCACTATATGTCTAAATTTTAGCTTAAGTATAATAGAGCTAATTAGAAAATATCTAATTACTCTAACAATATTTGTGTGTGTTAAAATAATAAATGAACTCATAATCACAACATGTACAATTAGATTCATCTTTTTTGTAACATTGTTAATTTTTTTAAGATATTTTAATATAATTAGTTTGACAATTCTTATTTCTTTTAGAGTTCTTGTCACACCAACTAATATGTTTTAATATCAATTGTACTATAATTTTGAAGATATTGTCTTTCAAAAAAGAGAAAGTTAAATGATTGTCAATGTAAAAAATCTAGCCAAAGAACTATCCATTCACACCTTATAATTACTTATTACAATTAACAATTGTCAATGTAAAAAATCTAGCCCAAGAACTATCCATTCACACCTTATAATTACTTATTAAAATTAACAAAATTACAACATTTACCTATCAAAGAACACAACAAGTAATTATGATTAGAATGATATAATCATTGTTATCTTTATTCAGGCATGTAAAATAGTTCACATGCAATTTGAATTTGTCTACATTTAGTATCTATTATATTATGTGGCTTGTCTACTGGTAGATGGACATTTTATTTTCCAATAATATACATACATACATACATACATGTGTGTGTGTGTGTGTGTGTGTGTGTGTGTGTGTGTGTGTGTGTGTGTGTGTGTGTGTGTGATGCAAGAGCATCCTGGGTTTCCTTACAATCCTACTCATTTTCATTCATTATGCCAGTTACTACCAAGTTCTAGTTACTACCAAGTTCAAGTTTCTACCGAGTTCCAGTAACTATCAAGTTGTCCAATATTGGCTGAGCTATCCTATGTTGGCCAAGTGTTCCTTCATGTGCCGAGTGAACCAATTATTTTGTTGTTGCTTGGTTCCTTCTTTGACCAAGTTGTATGTTTTTTTTTCTTGGTGGGAGCTGACTCTTGTGTTTAATTTAGATCATGAATTTAATGATAGGATCTTGTCTAGGGATGAGTGTTGACTGTTTGAGGTTGACCTGTCTTTGATCTAATGCTTTAGAGTCTTTTGTAAGATGTTTTGGAAAGTATAAATAGGGTGCTTAGGATTAGGTTAGGGGGAGAAATCAATAGAACTTAGAGGAGTTAGAGAGTTTGGAGAATATGTGTCTGGAAGTGCAAATTTGAAGCTAGAGCATAGATCTTGAGTTATATTTTTGTATCTAACCATAACCCAAAAGGCCTTACGCCTAGGCATGTATGTTGTTAAATTGATGAATCAATACAAGTATTTTGTTCCCTCTCTCCTTGGTGTTGTCCTTTGTTGTTTGCTTCCATTATGTTTACTCTGTAAGGTGGTTGGGATAGTTGGGTGAGCCTTTGGCCCTAGTTGTTCGCTATCCTCCTTGCACCAATATGGTTTAATAAAGATGAAATTTCTTTCCAATAGAAGGAACATCTTCTAAGTATTATTCATTGGACATGTGTCTACTTGGAGCATGAGAGCATGTATAAGTATTTGTGTGGTTTCATGGATGGATGTGACGACATAGTTTCATCAATTTGAATCTTGGGTGGAAGCACAAACTTGTGTCACCTTTGGTGATATTTGTAGGGGTTCCAACCGAAATAGTTTTGGCTAAAACTTTTTTAGCTGGACAGATCTGGTGCTTACAAGCATTGACATGGTAGTAAGGTTTACGGCTGAACCCCTTTTATTTAGAAGTGTTTTAGCTATAACCTTTTTGGTTTTATAAATAACCGAAAATTTCTCTCGGTGGTCATTTTCACTGTTCATGTCACTGTAGCAACTAGCAAGCAATTAGAGTGTTTCAACCATAATAAGTAGGTGAATTTTTTTTTTTATGTTTTTTAGTTATTACATGATAATATTAATTAAATGAATTATTGTTAAGTGTTTTATTAATTAAATTAATTATATTTTAAGTATTTTTTTTAGTAGTTGATAATAAAACATTAGTTACTTTTTACAAAACATTAACATAGTAAACATTTTACAAAACATTAGCATAGAGTTTAGTAGTTGATAATAAAACATTAGTTACATTTTACAAAACATTAACATAGTAAACATTAATGTTCAACCAACCTATTAGTTACATTTTAGAAAACATTAACATAGTAAAGATTAACGACAAACCTATTGGTTACATTTTACAAAAAAATATTAACATAGTAAACATTACCAACAAACCTATTAGTTATATTTTACAAAACATTAACATAGTAAACCTATATGTCCTAAATAACATTACATTTTACAAACCTATTAGTTACATTTTAGAAAACATTAACATAGTAAACCTAGATGTAAGTTAAATAACATACATGCATTTTTTTATTCACATACATGAGCTAGATGTGCATATTTGAGCTAGATGTACTAAATAACATGTGCATATTTTTAGTTACATTCAAATTTGAACATATTTATATACGTACATGTTTTAAATTAAATTTAACTTTCAATTTTATATGTACTTATGTATGTATATCTTAACTCTACATTTATAGATATCTAGATCTTTGAATGTATCACTATGGCATCCGATACTAGTGGAGCAACTATGTCCTCTGGGGAGGCTAGTGTTCATGGAGGGGGTCCTAGTGGTAAGTTAGGCACAGCACGTAGATCGACATCATCTACTGAGGAGAGACAACATCTATTTATAGATACTATTGCTAGATTATCTCATGCTTTTGAGTATCTTGATTCTACATTGTTAGCTTCTATCACTCTCCCTAATAGGGAGAAGGTTGTTTCTATTAGAGATGAGTTGTGCCAGATGATCAAGACGATCTCTAAGTATAACCCATTTGATGATATTAGTATTGAGACATTTTACTCTTCCCTTTCTCACAATTTCACTAGCATTATGAAGTATTAATAGATTGATGGTCAGGTCTCCACTGCTATGGTGAAGACCATGTTTCCCTTTTATACAGTTAGGGCTAGGGTTAGAGTTTATTTAGTGACAAAGTGTATAGATCCACTCATCGCTCCATTTATATATCCTTGGTGGTTAGCCACATATCATAGGTGGGCATAGAAGGATGAGTTTCCCCTTTATTTCTACAAAAAATTGTTTGCAAAATTTCATTTACATCAGGATGTCACCTATATAGATTTTCCAAGTCATGTTGGATAGGGCTAAGGCTGATTATCAAAGAGATTTAGACCTGTAGACACCCCTGTGCCCATTAATAAATGGGCAATGGTGGATCCAAACCTTTTGGTCATGCTAAGAGGTCCACAGATGATTGTTGCGGGTTTAAGTGTTCCTAATGATATAGTCAAGACTCAAATATACTCTAGCATTGCCACAGTTGTCACACAGTTACAAGAGATATCTTCAGATAGATGTGGCAAATACAATTAAAATCTCGTGGTCCCATTTCGACAGGTGCATC
The DNA here is from genome assembly GCA_028749045.1 of Cupressus sempervirens. NCBI lineage: Eukaryota > Viridiplantae > Streptophyta > Pinopsida > Cupressales > Cupressaceae > Cupressus > Cupressus sempervirens. Next base: position 195,828,532 of record CM053789.1, on the reverse strand, counting down.
CTCTAGCATAGGAGCTGATGAACTATATGATATGGTAGATATACCATCGCCACTAGAGGTTTTGGCCATATCAGATGTGGATACATTGCATCATATGGCATCTTATTTAGCATTTGATCTTCTTGGATCATATCAGGCATTGTTAGCAGTCATGGGGATTCCTCTTCATGATATTGGTGGACACATCAATCATATTTTATCATGCATAGTAGGATTACAGCTCTCACAGAGGTAGGAGGATATCCCTACACATTCTATAGCACTTGCTCCTTTAGAGGGCCATACAGCTCCTGTCCCCACAACACTTGTCCACACACCTACCTGGGATCCTTTAGCACCTGCTCCTACTCTTGCTCCTACTGCTACATAGCCTGGCCTTAGAGCACCTACATTCCATGATTTAGAGATCACTCTATCACTACATGACTAATAGAGCATTAAATGATGCTATGGTAAATATTGTAAATTTATATATGTTTATATTTATTTGTTACTATAATTTACACATACATTTTTGAGTGATTCAATTTAACTTTTGTACATGTACATGTGTGTTCTATAGGGTCTTAGTGATAGTCTATTGCATTTTGGAGATCTTTAGACCTCATCAGATCCTCCACGATATGAGTGACAGGTATGTTATGTATTTTTCATTATATTTTTGATGGAGATATATATATAGTACACATATGATATTTAATACATGCACGTATACACATGAATATGTATAATTTTATAATTTTGCAAATTTCTTTCATTTGACATAGGGCACAGATCCAGATCATAGAGCCTTTTGGGGTCAAGGATTAGGAGGGGGATGTGATTGATGTTAGTTTACACATGTATCTATTTTATTGATGTTGCTAGGATATTTTATATATATACATGTCATTTCAGATACTTTTATATCTAGAGATGTATGTTATCTCAAATACATGTGTTATTTTACATATACTTTTATATGGATATGTATGTTATTTCAGATACATGTCTTATTTCAAATACTTTTACATGGATGTACATGTTATTTCAGATACATTTGATGCATGTGTTATTTTAGAGATATTTGATGTGATATTTTGGAGACAATTTATATGCTATTTTGGATACATTTTACATGGGTATGTATACATTATTTCATAGATGTGTTATTTTACATAGATGTACATATTATGTTCATGTTGAATGTATGTATGTTTTCAATATTTAATCAGTAAATTTAATACATATTTAAGAACATAACTTGAGTACTAGAACTTAATGTCTTATGTACACACATGTTAAATTGATCTTTTAATGGCTTAATCTTTTATGTTTAATATGTATGTGTTATTCATGTTTTTGTATATGTTATTCATCTTAATACCTTATTCATGTTTTCAATATTTAATCAATAAATTTAATACATATTTAAGAACATAACTTGAGTATAGAATTCAATATTCAATAAATTTAATACATAAATTTAATATATATTTCAATAAATTTAATACATTTATTCAATAAATTTAATACATAAATTCAATATATTCATGCATATTTTATTTCATAGATGTACATGTAACTATGTTCATGTGTTAAATGTAGACATGTATGTTTTCAATATTTATGTAAATATATATATGTTATTGTTTTTAATGCCTTAATCTAAGTATAATTAACTATATTCAGTGACATGTCTTAAGGGTAACATATACATGTACATGTAACATATAAAGAGTATAACATAGAATATAACATATACATGTAAGAACATATAAAGAGTATGACCTAGAAAGAATGCATGTTACAACATTTAATTAATAAAATATAACATGTAACATAGAATATAGCATAGACATGTAAGAACATATAAAGGGTATGACCTAAAGAATTCATGTTACAACATTTAATTAATAAAAGTTAATACATATAAGAACATAAAGATTATATACAAACATAAAGAATGTATCATATAAGAACATAAAGATTATATGCACATAAATACATAACATCATTAAAAATCATATGTAAAAAAACATAAACAATGTATATAAATACATATACAAATACTAAAGGGGTTGTCTTAAGGAGAGGTCCTAAAAGGTGGTACTGAGGGGATGTCTTAATAGGTGGTCTTAAGGGGAGGTCCTAAGAGGTTGTCTTAAGGGGAGGTCATAAGAGGTTGTCTTAAATGAGATATCCATGTCTAATTTAAATAAAAATAACAATTTATCATGTCTAATTTCACATATCCAAGATAAATGATCCAATGTATACAAATTTATAAAAAAAATATCCTATCAACATTAAATGTGAAATTATAAGAGCTATATAGACATAGCTAAACTAGAGCTCCACAATAAGTACATAGGTAAACTAGAGCTCCACAAACAATGTATTGTTAGGATCCTCTCTAGTTTTTATTATCTCTAGAAGTTTTTCATGTTCTTCAATAGATAGTTTTCACTTTTGATTTCTATGATGTCCTCTTCTTTGTATTGCTTCAAATTGTAACTTGGTTGCTATAACATGGTTACTATAATGAAAACCTTTCCTCCAGGCTTGTATTCAATACCACTATCAGTTACCCTTATTTGTTGATAATATGTTTCGTCAATAACAACTGATCCAATTGGATATGACTGTTGATTAGCATCTATAGTTCCTTCTAGCAACTTGTGTTTTGCTTTTGTGCATCTTAAAGATAATAGTCCACATTTTCCACATTATTTGGTAAGGCTTGAATTGCAAAAATATCTCTTGCATGTATATAAAAATATAGATAAATATAAATTAATTTTAAAATAAAGATACATGTATTTTAATTTATATATATATGTTTATATGCACACAAACCTACCATAACTAAATCATAAATGTGCTCATAATCAGTTGAATATACAAGATCATGAATGTCAATGTCAATGTCAGCATCTTCAAAAGGAGGCTTTCTAACTATCTCCTTCAAATCCCAATGTGAAACATATACATTCACAATATTTTCACATGCACCCATTGGATTGTCCTTAATGCAGTTATCACAAAAACATGTTTTCTCTCTTACTTTAATTACTAGAGGTTTATGGTTTCCTGGAGTCATCACTTGATGTAAACTTCTAATACTAAGGATTGTTTGACAATTGTAAGGATTAGATCGATCTATATCTATTACAAATACAAAAAAGAATTGTCATATTTCAAAATATTTATATTTAATAAAAAACTCAACAATTTGAAAAATACATTAAAAATAAATATAACTTAGTTCACCTTTCACTTCCCAAAAGTAACGCTTATTGTATTCAGTATCTTGAGTAGCAAAATGAACTTTGAACCATTCAAAAATTTGATTTGCACTCTCTATCCTATTCCCTGTATGTACATACAATATATATATATATATATATATATATATATATATATATATATATATATATATATATATATATATATATATATATATATATATATATATATATATATATATATATATATATATATATATATATATATATATATAATTTAAAAGTATATATGCTAGTAGTATTAAACATGCACATTAAATGCATATATTTACTTGCAAGTTCATGTTGTCGAAGCGCATGCTTTATATATGCTCTTGCTCCATCATGCTCCCCTTTTCCATGTCCACTTTCAAAAAAAATCCATAAAAAAAACCTAAGATTGGTTCTAGCATGTCGTATTGCTAACCAATTAAATATTTTTGCAAATTTGAATTGTTTTGTGAACATGAAGCATGATAAGTATCTACAATTATCTATGTACATGTATCAAATCGAAATAGGCATGTATAAATAAATATAAGTTAAATAAATGTGTAAGTTCGTGTATACTAACCTACACATCCATCAAACCAAATCCAATGCTCTGAAACATTTATTCCATTATTTCTGAGATCTTTAGAGAACATTGCAAAACAATGAGCCAAATAACTCCTATCATGAACTCTATCATCACTAATATAGAAATGAACCTCTTTGATGATGATGCGTTCATTTTCATCCAACCTTTCTATCTAATCCACCTCAAATTGTGCATGTCTATAGGTCAGTTGCACAAATATTGCAACTTGTTCAAAATGATAATATTGCCCTTGAAGCTCTGCTTGAGGTGCAAATGTATAATTCTCAAAAAAATCTACAACTAAAATTATACAATCAAGTGAAAAACAATTTTTGGAATCACAAAACTATTTAACTTGCCATCATGCACCATGACAATGTTGGATATGTGGATATATCAATGGACGGAACTTGGTCATAAACTCATCGTAACATAATTCACTGTCTTTCAATAAAAAAATTTTGGATTCATCTCTTGTCTTATTTTGGTATGTCTCATATTCATATCTCATCCATGAAACTGGTGTGGATTCATTAATATTCTCAATTTGCATTTCAAAAAATTTGTGTAAATCTCCACAATCTTCACACTAATTTTTTGATGCATTGCACTTTGAACTCATCTTAATCTTCTAATCTATCACATAATATGGACTTCACAAATTGTGTTGTATTGTTAGGGATGACCAAATTAGGATCAAGTACTTGTTGTGGTGTCCACAACACACACCTCATTCCTCACTAGGAATGGGGACCCCCTACTTTTTTCAACTTTCGAACTCATAGTTTGGGAGTCAGGACAAGAAGAGTTTTATTAGACCTTAAGATTTTAGAGTCAAATATTTGAAAAAATCACAAAAAATTGAAAAATTTAAATTTTTTTTTTTTAAATTAAAAATTAAAAATAGTTTAAATTATTATTAAAGATTTTGCACCGCGTGCATCCTCCATGGAGGTGCGCGAGTGCACGTCCTCCATTGGGGCACCGTGCGCATGCCCTTAATGAAGACACGTTGTGCGTGCATTTTGGTGCGCATGTCTAGATAAATGAAATAAAAGAGGTTTAAAATATATCGTTTAAGTATAAGTTGACGTATATTTAATTCCTTATACTTAAGATATATTTTAATAAATGCAACGAATCTTTTGAGATAGGTTTCAGACCTCCTCGAGATAAGGTAAAGATTTTAGGAAACTTCAGGGCTTCAAAAATCCAGACTTAGCCAAATTTTAGGGCTTCAGGATTTTAGACTTAGCTAGATTTTAGGATTCACCTCTAGTTTTGTTTGAGTAGCTAGTGTGTCTTTACTATGCATTGTTAAATCTACGGACTAATGTTTGCTTCTTTTGTAGGTAAAAATGACATCTTCAACTTGTCGAGGTCATAACTTTTGACTCGAGCCTCAGAATTCAGAACCACTTACATCGTTGGAAAGAAGAACTGAAGATCTAATTTTAGTCCCTAAAACACTGAGCCTTTGGCTATCCAATTTTAGGGACCGACGAAGGTCCCAACTTGAAATTTTGAGCAAAAGACCTCCAAAAAGGTCATTTAAAAATGCCTAGAAAATTTGTGAAAAAATATGAAAAAGTTGCAAACATTTGATCATCTTGGATAATATGGATCACTTGGTTTCTCACTGGGAAGGATTGGATAGGTGGAGAGAAGATAAAGGTCAAAGATACAGGAGTTGGACACGTAAAGTAAATCAGGTTCTTCATCTTATGTAGCTATTGGGGACAAGATTCAATGCAGGTGCCTTGAGATTTATGATTGAAGAAGCGGAGGGAGTGCAAGTTTATGAAAGTAATTGGCTATAAGGAGGGTGTAAATCATTAGAAAGGGGCATGGAGCATATACAAAAAGTGATCTAAAACCTCATTTGAGAAAAACCCAAAAATCATTTTCAAAATTGAGAACTTTGATTTTTTGGCAAATAAAGCTTCGTAGCTCTGCAAGTACGCAAGTTCGCAGCTTTGCATTTTCATGTCGGTCTGCAAATTAGAGGTGCGTTGATAGTTGACTACCAATTTCAAAATTAGCACTTTTCATGCAATGGGAGCGCATTTTGACAGCAAGTTAACTCTGGCACACATCAAGTGAAGGGCTAGCTTCTATTTTTGGTGTCTCCATGCACTTCTACTTTGACTGATGGCTCCCTCCTACTTTATCTCTCATGTTTTTTCTATTTTTGACATGTAAAGGGCTCATGCATCCAATTAATGAATAAGATATGGATGGAGTCCCTCTAAGCACTAGTTAGATTGTCAATTTGTATATATTTAGTTTGTTTTAATGTTTTAAAAGCATTTTATTGCATCAAGATATCTCTCACTCTCAACACAAATTGAGGAGATGATTTCTTATAAATACCCCATTGTAAAATGTAACAAGGGTTTTCGTTATTATGCAATAAAGTTATGCTTTTGGTGCTAGCATTCAGAGTGTAGTTATTCTTGCCTAAATGTGTCATTGTTTTGTGGATTTTATTCATGAGATTATGATTGAGCCAAAGGTTTATTGTGTTGTTTCTAGTTGTGCGATCTTTTAGTTCTAGTGTTTGCTACAGATATATGAATTCTGTTGACATAACGAGCTTGAGAAGAGATCACCCAATTGTGTCTACATAGCTTTTTGTCTCGCATGAGCACACTTTCCGTGGCCTTGTGATTTGATGAAGAGTGAAACATCATTCAATTTGTTAAAGATTCTCACTGACGATTGCATCAGTGGATTCTAGGAATTGTTGCTCCCATTTTCATTAGTTTCCTACCAATTTCTTCGAAGGTTTAACTCGTACCGTGTTGTGTTCTGTAGCTTATGTCTGTTTAGGAATTTCAATTTCAAGTTATTTGATTTCATGTTATGTGCTTTCAGTTTTGTTATTTGATTTGCTAACCCCCTGTTAGAATAGGATCTCATAGTAGCTGCATTATTAGAGTTGCATTCTTTGAAAAAAAATAGAAAATACAAAAATATTGTTATTTTGGTGTGATATTTTGAGACAGTAAACAGATTTTACTTCAATTCCAAAACAAAAGGGTTTTTTAGAACTAGCAAAGACCTCCTTGTGAACATTCACATTTATCTTCTACTGAGTAGATTTTGGTACGTTGCAAGACAAACACTGAACCTTGGAGTGGATCCTTAAAAAAATTTTCTTTTCAAGAGAGGAATTACACTATGGATTCCTACCATTGACCTCGTGCAAAATGAATGCCCAATAGTACTGCAATAAATTTTTTATATGATTGCAAGTGTAGACCAAATTCAACATGATTTCGACAACAACAAGTTTCACGCATCTTATTTATGCATACAAAAGAAGGATGCAAACTCTCAAACATTCTCTGACATATTTTGACATTTGAAAATTCTTGCTTGAATGTTTGAAATAATTTACTTTGAGTTATATTTATGAAATGTTTTGGATGTTCAATTTTGGCCCCTGTCTCTTGATCTTTGATTTGTATAGTATCATGACAATTGGAAGAAACATGAGAAGGTGTGGTCCAAAATTCAATAACTTGTCTTTTCACATCTTCAAAAAATTTATCGTTTTGAGGAACTCTACAAATATTCACCTAGTTATTCTCAACATTATCATTTAGCATATTTCTCCTCTTGATGTATTTCTGAACAGTTCTTCTAGATATATGTAGTACGTCAGAAATTGCATGCACCTATTTTGTATGTGTCAATTTTCTACTAGATATACTAGTCATCAATGCTCTACATGCATTACTCAAATCATCTCCTTAAGTTGTGTTGTCAATTTTGTTATAAGCATTTTGCAAGTTTTCAACTATTGTTTTATTAATATTATGCACATGGTTTTTTCTATTATCAACACCCAACAACTCTAAAACAAGTCTCATATCTTTTCTCCTAAATAACTTGACAAATAATTGTGCCTACCCAAATATACTTTTATCTCTGAAATATGCATCCCACATGTTCTAACAATGCTCTCTAATAGTGTTATCATTTATCATATCTTTAGATGGAATTTGGTTTAAAAGTAGTTCCTCATCCAAATCCATCTAATTTGTTATGCCTTCTAATTTGTTTCTATCAATAGAACTGCCAATTTCTTCCTCTTCATTACTTTCATTCTCTTCATGAATCTCATCCTGTTCAGGAATTTCAATAGGTTGGTTTTGGTTACATTTTGCATGACCTTTCATTTTGTCATCTCTTTTCCTATCATATTTCCTTGATCTTTTCCTTCTACTGTCCATTAAATACTTTAATCTATAGAAATAAGAAAATAAATTTAGATTTTGAACACTAAATATCAGCTAATGCTTCAATTTAGAATACATAAAAATAAAAATAGGTAGACAAGAAAAAACACCTTACAAATATTTCCTTTGAGATTCTAAGGATTTCTATTGGAAATCTGATTGAAAAGCTCATTGTTGAAGATCAAAGGAGATTGTTGCAAAGAAGGAAGATTGTTGTTAAAATAATGTTTTCAATCATTATTTTGTCATTGATGTCAAACTTACTATCTATAGCAATGACATTTGCTTATAAGATCCAACTACTATCACTTCTTTGAAGAAGATTTGATCAACAAAATGTAACAAGAGCACCTTAGGCAAAGGTTGAGTTATGATATTGTAATGAAGTGCAATGATCAGTTAAGACAGTGGTTAAATGATGTATTGATAACATACTCAAGGATACAAAGATTGATCACACTTAGAAAGATTGGAAGAATAAGTTGTAACAAGGTTGACTATAAAGCTTGGACTAAGATCATTAGTGGGTGCCAAGAAAGTTAGTTGAAGCCAAGAAAATACTCAGTTAGAGCCGAGTCATAGGAAACTCTAGTGTGTGCCAAGTGATCTTTAGGTGCTGAGCATCAGAAAAAACACAGTTGATGTCGAATAACACAGTATGTGCCGAGCACCAATATTTCAATAAGTGTCGAGCTACTGCATTATTTCAAATGATGAGGATTTGCCAAATCTGAGATGACAAAGGGGTTACCTTGAATTTTGTGAACTAGTTGGAAGATAAGGATGATGAGTTGGTGGCACAAAATTCTATGTAAACCATTTTTGAGCGAATTCAAGAGGATTATTCAAGAAGTTTCTAGAGGAAACAAGATATGGGTTAAGTGCAATGAATCCTACCTACTCCATATGAATTGAAAATTAAAGAATGGAAGAATCGAGTAGAAAAAAGAACTCTAATACTTCTATTTAAGGATTCATAGACCAAGAAGCAAATGTTGCTAATGCTATTGCTATTGAAGAGCTTGAAGTGGTCAGAAGGGTGTCAAGGAGAAGACATCTAGGAGAAGGAAGAGCACAGAGGCTCTGCTTCTACAAGTGGTCATGAAGAGATGATTGCACTAGTACATTGAGCATGGAGACTTAAGGAGACTAAGCTTGAAAGGAGGGCAAGTTGTTAGAATTGCAGTGACTGAAAGCCAGGCAATGGTATGAGCTGAGAAGTGATCTGAGATTTGCAAGATAAGTTGTATGTTGTAGTTAGGCCAAAGATTTTCTAATACTCTCTAGCAATTGTATTAGATAAGAAAAAATCCTATGGACTTAGGTTGGTTTGATAGCCATTTTTAAATTCTTTAATAGGGTGGAATTCCAAGTAAATGTTCTAAATTCCTCTAACTAGGACCATTTCTAATAGGGTGGTTAAACCCTCTAACAAGGTCACATTTGACAATGTGTTGTAAGCTTTTAACAGGGTAAGCCTTTCATAGGGCATCACTTCAGAAGAGTGAGAATTGAGTAGCATGTTACTGGTGGTTTTTCCCAAATTGGGTTTCCACGTAAATCACTATGTTATGTGTTGATTACTTATGTGTTATGCTTGCATGTTGATTTACAGTAACTTGCTGATTAGAAAAGTTAAAGCTTGGATGAATGAATGGTTGAATGGGCTCACTATACTTAGTGAAAAGTTTGAATAGGACATTTGGACCTTGAATAACTAATTCACCCCCCACCCCCACCCCACCTCTTAGTTATGCTAAAGCATTTCTAACAATTGGTATTAGAGTCATCTGTTGATTTAGTTTCAAGGTACTGGAAGTAGGAAGATCAAGATGTTAAAGAGAGAAGTTTCCAAGCTCAAAAAAGACAACTTTGCTACATGGAAAAGTTTGATGAAATTGCACCTTGGATCGATAGGTGACTATGCAAAAACCTCAATTGGAATAGAACATATGAATCCAATAGGACCTCTTACTATAGATGATTTGAATAAAAAGAAAGAGCACAATCAAGCAATGTTGGAGATTGCCTCTGCACTTAATTATGTAGAATATGATGACATCAAAGATTGTGACACTACATTCAAAATTTGGAAAGCCTTATCAAATATCTATGGAGGAGATCAGAATGTCCAAAGAGAAAAGAGAGAAAGTCTAAGAGGAAAGTTTGATGACATGAAAATAGAGGAAGCTGAAAATGTTACTCAATATGCTGCAAGAATGAAAAAAGTGGTAAGTGCAATAAGAAGTTTGGGTGGTCAATTGGAAGAAGAAACTGTCATTAACAAATACTTAAAAACTTTTCTCCCTACCTATGCTATTAGAGTTTTAGCCATCCAAGAGCTAAGGTGTGTGCAAGGAAACACACTAACCTTTGAAGGAATAGTGGGAAGACTTACTGCATTTGAATTGTCCAACTTTGATAACTATAGACCTGAAAACCTTGAATCTATTTTCAAGGCCAAGATGATAGTAAAAGATACTAAGGAGGAGACATCAAGCAAAAAGAGAAGAAAAAGAAAACGTTCATCTAGTGATAGCAGTGCAGATGAGGAAGATGTGGAATAGTTAGAGGTAGTACTAGCTAGGATATTCCATAGAGGAAAAGGTAAATTCAAAGGTAAGCTCCCTATCATATGTTTCAATTGCAATGAAGTAGGTCATATTGCTACAAGATGTACATAGAAGAAGAACTACAAAGAAGGTAACAAGTACAAAAACAAAAGAGAAGATGATAGCAAAGATTACAAGGAGAAAGGCAAGAGATGCTACATGGTTGAAGAAGATTCTAATGAGAATGATGAAGAAGTAGTCTATGTGGCCATGAACGATGAATCAGATAAAGATGAAGATGAAGCAATAACATTGGTTACCTGTGCGAACAAGAATGACAAGTGGATCACAGATAGTGGATGCTCACGTCACATGATGGGAGATAAAAGTAAGTTCATTTCCTTTACTCAATATAATGGAAATAGTGTTAGATTTGGTAATGATGCTTCATTTCAAATCAAAGGAACAGGCTCTATTAAACTCATAGAGAAAAATTTATGTGATAATGCATACTATGTTGAAGGATTGAACTACTACTTGTTGAGTGTATCACAGTTTGGTAATGTATGTTGCAAAGTTGAATTTGAAAACAAAACTGCCAAGATCTATGACACTGATGGAAATCTAATAGGAAAAGGTGAACAAACTAGGAGTAATCTATTTTACCTAGATATGGAAGATGAAACATGTCTTATTGTTAGACTTGATGATGTGTGGTTGTGGCATAAAAGGTTGTGTCATGTTAACTTTGATAATCTGATTAGCATCAGCAAGAAGAAGAAGGTTAGAGGGTTGCCCAAGTTGAAGAAACCTAAGAACACAATGTCTAAATATTGTTAACTAGAGAAGATGACTAAGTCTAATTTCAAAAGAAAAACATACACTTCCAAAGAAGTACTAGAGTTAGTCCATATAGACTTATGTGGTCCAATAGAAGTGCAAAACTACTTAGGAGACATATACATAATGCTATTTGTAGATGACTATTCAAGGATGATGACTGCTATGTTTTTAAAATAAAAATTTGATGCATTTCAAATGTTTAAGTGGTATTTGGCTAGAGTTGAGAAGGAAATAGGAAAGAACCTAAAATGCCTAAGGTCAAACAGAAGAGGTGAGTTCACATCAAAAGAGTTTGATATATTCTACAATGACAAAGGCATCAAAAGGCAAACATCAACACCAAGAACTCCACCACAGAATGGTATTGTTGAAAGAAGGAATAGATTAGTGATTGACTATCCTAGAACCTTGATGATGGAGAAAATTGTTGCACTAAAATACTGGAGAGAAGCTGTAAGTACTGTAGTTTACACACTAAATAGAGTCCAAGTCAAGAAAGGTAGAAATGCAACACCTTTTGAATTATGGTACGATCACTCGCCTAATGTTAAACATTTCAAAGTACTTGGTTGTAAATGCTATATTCTTAAAGATACTAGAAATGGAAAGTTTGATGTAAAAAGTGATGAAGGCATATTCCTTGGATACTCCACTAGAAGCAAAGCATATAAGTGTTTAAACACTAACACTAACAAGATTGTGGAGAGTGCAAACGTAAATTTGGATGAGCATGCACAAGTTCAAGTTGATGAGTCCAAGTAATTAGAGGATTATAGATCCTTCGTATACTTCTATGAAGGAATGACTATCGAAGACAATGCTACAAATCAAGCTGGGAATTAGCAACAAATTTTAGTATATGTCGAGTCTCAACCAGTGAATGTTGAACTACATTCAACAGTTGAGCTACAAAATGTAGAAAATGCACATTTTGATTCTAAAAATAGTATACATTGTTAGGATAAACCACGGACAGAAATAAAAACTAAATGCAAATATAACCAATAATAAAAAATAATAGAACACACAGAAATGAACACAAGGCACCAAGATTTAACGTGGTTCACCCAATCCCTAGGCTACATCCACCAAACAACAAGTCTGATCTTATTACAATACAGTGATTACAATCCGTAATCCCTTACAGCTCAATACCGCCGCAAGAACCAATTTCGCATCACAACAACATTAAAAAATACCTAACCCTAAACCCTTTTATACAAGTATTTTATGTTGTTTTAGGGTTACAACATGTCGGCCATAACTTTAGTGGTGAATCTACGCATGGCGAATAGTACCAAAAAAATTTCTACGAATGGCGAATCGTACCAAAAAAAATTTCCCACTAATTATGAAGTATGTACAGTACTTTCTTGATCAATCGCCATAATCTAACAATCTCCCACTTGGGGACTGATCAAACTCTACACTAAACAACATACATGAAAGGAATGATAAAATACCAGATGAAGAAGAACAAAATGACTCTAAAGCTGAAGGATCAAACATGGAAAGAAGGATAGAACCAAGGTTAGCCAAGTATGTGAGAAGACATCACCTTGTAGAACAAATCAATTGTGACAAGGATGCCAGACCAATGACAAGGAATAGACTGAGGAATGAATCATGTCTATTGAGCAAGCTAGAACCTAAAATAGTGAAAGATGCACTACAAGATAATGACTAGTATAAAGTCATGGAAGAGGAGATAGATAAGATTGAGAAGAACAAAACATGGACTTTAGTTCCTAGACTAGTTGATAAGAATGTGATTGGTACCAAAAGGGTGTTTAGAAACAAACTTAATGAGAATGGTGAGATAACAAGAAACAAAGCCAGATTAGTTTGCAAAGGTTATACACAAGAAGAAGGATTGGATTATGGAGAAATATTTGCCCCTATTGCAAGAATGGAAGGAGTAAGGACATTACTTGCATATGCTGCCTACAAAGGTTTCAAAGTCTACCAAATAAATGTGAAGTCTGTTGTTTTGAATGGTATGCTGGAAGAGGAAGTCCACCTAAAACAACCAGAGGGATTTGTAGATGACAAGAACAAGGACATGATCTGCAAACTGCACAAGGCACTTTATGGATTGAACTAAGCATCTAGAGCATGGTATGAGAGGTTGCACAAATATCTTTTGAAGATAGGATTTGTGAAAATAGATGACAACAACAACTTGTACATTAAAGCTAAAAAAGGTAAAGACATTTTGATATCAGAAATCTTTGTTGATGATATAATATTTGGAGGTAAAGATGTTTTATGCAAAGATTTTGCTGATCAAATGAAACATGAATTTGAGATGTCAATGTTTGGAGAAATCAAATTCTTTGTTGGTTTGCAAGTACATCAATTGAAGCATGGCATATTTATGACTCAATCCAAATACATCAAGGATATACTCAAAACATTTGGATTAGAAGATTCAAAACTAGTTTGTACACCAATAGCAATAAGACATAAGCTATCCAAGAATGATGAGTTTGCTAAAGTAAATCAGATATTGTATAGATCAATGATTGGAAAGCTGCAATATGTTGTACATAGTAGACTAGACATTGCATTAGCTATTGGAATAGTGACAAGATTTTTTGCAAATCCAAAAGAAAATCACTTAATGGCAGTAAAGAGAATACTGAGGTACCTAAAAGGAACTGATGACTTTGGCTTGTACTACAAGAGGAGTGAAAATTTTTAACTGAAAGCCTACATTGATAAAGATTGGGGAGGTAACATTGATGATAGAAAAAATACCAGTGGAGGAGCACTTTTTTTGGGAAAAAGGTTGATTACATGGACTAGCAGAAAAAAATAGTTACACCTCACAGTCGACTATTGAAGCTAAATATGTTGTAGCTACTATAAATTGCACCAATATTGTATGGATCAAACATTTGTTGCAAGGTATGAAGGAAGAGGTAACTGAGCCTATGATACTTTATTGTGATAATACAAGTTCCATGAACATATCAAAGAACCCTATAATGCATGCTAAAACCAAGCACATTGCAATCAAGTATCACTATGTAAGAGAGTTGGTGGAAGACAAACAAGTGCAGATGGAATATGTTAGCTCAAAGGAATAGATTGTTGATATCTTCACAAAAGCACTACCTAAAAATGCTTTTGAGTATCTTAGAGGTAAGTTAGGGGTGATACCCCTAGCCAAGGCTACTTGAAACAAAAAGCAAGAATGTCTTGCATCAAATGAGTTGATTGCTAAAGATTTTATACATTGATGCAGAGGATATTTACTTTAGGATTCATGCCTAGAGTAGTAGAAGTACTAAAATCCCAAATCAATCACAAGTAAGGTGACAGAGGGAGAAATTGAATGAACCTACAAAAGCTTTATTTGAATATTAAGATGTAAATATGTCTTTGGCATTGTTGTCAAAGAGGGAGAAATAGAAGAAAACTGATCAACAGGAGAAGTTGTGAGAAATTGATCACATGCTGATGATCTAGTGATCAAAAGTATGAAGGAGACACTAATTAAATAAAGATGAAGAAGTTGACAGAAATAATCAAAAGTTTATCAGAATAGTAGAAGATGAGCAATACAGAGGGATAAAGACAAAGAATAAGGATACATCAGCAAAGAGGGAGAAGCAGAAATGAAGCAATCAGAATAGTAAAGGGAAATGTGAAGTCACAATTTACTTTTTGGAATTTGACTTACTGTTCTAACCTAGTTAGCTTGTGGTTGAATAGTTTAGTTTGATGGTTGATCAGTTTGGTTTAGCATCAATGGGAGATTGTTGAAAATCTAATTGAAAAGCTCATTGTTGAAGATCAAAGAGGGAGATTGTTATACAGAAGGAAGATTGTTGTTAAAAGAATGTTTTCAATAATTATTTTATCATTGATGTCAAACTGGCTATCTGTAGCAATGACATTTTCTTATAAGATCCAACTACTATCACTTAGTTGATTGATGAAGAAGATTTGATCAACAAAATGTAACAAGAGCACCTGAGGGAAAGGTTGAGTTATGATGTTGTAATGAAGTACAAGGATCAGTTAAGACAATGGTTAAATGATGTATTGATAACATACTCAAGGATATAGAGGTTGGTCACACTTAGAAACATTAGAGGAATAAGTTGTAACAAGGTTGACTATAAAGCTTAAACTAAGATCATTAGTGGATGCCGAGCAAGTTAGTTGAAGCCAAGAAAATTCTTAGTTGGAGCCAAGTAATAGGAAATTCTAGTGTATGCCGAGTGATCTTTAGGTGTCAAGCATCAGGAAAAACATAGTTGATGCCGAATAACACAGTATGTGTCAAGCACCAGTATTTCAATAAGTGTCGAGCTGCTACATTATTTCAAATGATGAGGATTCACCAAATCTGAGCTGACAAAGTGGATAGCTTGAATTTTGCGAACTAGTTGGAAGATAAGGATGATGATCTAGTGGCACAGGATTCTATGTAAACCATTTTTTTGTGAATTCAAGAGGATTATTCAAGAAGTTTCTAAAGGAAACAAAATATGGGTTAGGTGCAACAAATCCTACCTAATCCATATGAATTGAAAATTAAAGAATGGAAGAATCAAACTCCAAGATTTCTATTTAAGGAGTTATAGACCAAGAAGCAAATGCTACTAATGTTATTGTTGCTGAAGAGCCAAATTGCAAAGTGGTCAGAAGGGTGTCAAGGAGAAGACATCTAGGAGAAGGAAGAGCATAGAGGCTTTGCTTCTACAAGTGGTCATGAAGAGATGATTGCATGGATACATTGAGCATGGAGACTTAAGGAGATTAAGTTTGAAAGGAGGGTAGGCTATCAAAAGTGTAGTGATTGAAGGCCAAGCAATGGTATGAGCTAAGAAGTGATCTGAGATCTACAAGATAAGTTGTATGTTGTAGTTAGGTCAAAGATTTTCTAATACTCTCTAGCAATTTTATTAGATAAGGAAAAATCCTATGGACTTAGGTTGGTTTAATGGCCATTTGTAAATCCTTTAATAGGGTGGCATTCCAAGTGAATGTTCTAAAGTCCTCTAACTAGGCCCACTTCTAACGGGGTGGTTAAATCCTCTAACAAGGTCACATTTGATAGTGTGTTGTAAGCCTTTAACAGGGCAAGTCTTTCACAGGGCATCACTTCAGAAGAGTGAGAATTGAGTAGCATGTTACTGGTAGTTTTTTTCAAATTGAGTTTCCACATACATCACTATGTTATGTGTTGATTACTTATGTGTTAAGCTTGCATGTTGATTTACAGTAACTTATTGGTTAGAAAAGTTAAAGCTTGGATGAATGAATGGTTGAATGGGCTCACTATACTTAGTGAAAAGTTTGAATATAGGACATTTGGACCTTGAATAATTGATTCAAGCCCCCTGCCCCCTCTCAATTATTCTAAAGCATTTCTAACAATTTCCACAAAATAGTTGCTAAAAATGGCTTAAAAAATCATTGTTTCCAAAAATGCTCTTCTACTTTTCACTGTTTTCTATATTTATTAAAATAAAGAAAACACAAATGTTATTTGTTACATAAAAAAACTTGGAAACTAACTTATTTTACACATGAAACTGCCAAACTAATCGCTTGTGGTTTTGTTGGGCCAACAAGGGTTCCGGCTAAAACGCTTTTGGACAAAATGTTTTCTGTTGTAACTACCTATGTGGCATCCTAGGTGGCAGCCACACAAGCAAAAATAAGAAATTTTGCAAACTTCTCACTTTGAAGGCCAATTTGACCTACTAAATTGAAGCTTTTTTAAAAACTAAAAATATACTTTTGTAGGTCTCAAAATCAAGATTATGATCATATAATTTTTTTTTTTAATTTTGATTATGGATAATATGTTATAATTTGAAAATATTACAAATATGTATTTTAAGATTCAAGAAGATGTCTATTCAAAAATAGGAAAAAAAATATTAAATCATGTTCAAAAATTATTTATTTTTAATGCTGCACTAGAGGAGAGAGTCTTCTTCAAGAATATGTAATTTGTTTTAAAAAATAAGTAGATTTGATAGAAAAAGTTTGATGAGAGAAAAAAACTATCAATTTCTAATAACTTTGACTTTGACCAATTATAACTTGAAAAATATTAGTCGAATTTCAATTTTTTTTTTTTGGCGCACTAGGTATACATGTTGAATCTAACATATTCCAAAATTAGACCAAAATATGAACATTTGCATATATTTGTTTGATAGGAAAAAAAACTCTATATTTTCAGCATTTAAAAAAAATTAAAAATAGACTTTAAAAATTCAAAAGTAAATAAAATTTTCATTCTATTTTTTTATAAAAAATTACAGACATAAACTTCATCTAATTTTACACATTTCACTAGTTTACATCATCTTCAAATTCTAAGCACAAATGCCACTTTTATGGCATTAAAGTTGAAGACTTTAAATAATGATATCACTTTTCCTTTATAAAAGGTGACACTATAAGGTCTTTATTAAGTGAGACATTGTTGGGATAAGGTGACTCAACCTTATGAGCTTTTGTTGGTTTTAATTTATACATTTTTGAAAAGATGCTAAATGTAATTGAATCTTCCACAACAATAGACTTGCAAAAATCAATTTGTTTATCTTTTTGACATTTTCTCTTGAATTTTCATTTTATGCAAGAGTTGTGCAAAAAGGAAGTTTCTAAAATAAGTTGTAAATACATTGAATGTAGACACTTTAAAATGTTTCATTTTGCATGAAAACTCTACAAATATAATGTTTTGTTGAGGAGATATGGAAGAGAGATGAGGAGTTCATTATACTAGGTTATGATGTTGGATTTTCTCTAGGATGGAACATGATGTAAATCTCCATGTTAAGGTTGAAAATGTATTGAATGTTGTTGTTGAATAATACATTATCTTGATGTTTTGAAGTGTGAGATTTTTTTACATGGAAAGGTTTTCCCCATGTATATCCGTCTTTTATATCATGTCTCATTCTTCTATTTTTTATGATTATAGAATATTAAATCAAAGTGTTGTATTGCTACTGATATTTGTTAGATTTGCAAATTGCGATTACTTTCCTTTTTGGTTTAATTGTGGAAATCAACAATGTTTGTTTCTTATTTTATGACATAGTAGTAAGTACTTGTATTTTCTTATTAGAAGTTATTGAAGAAATCATTGGTTACTGAATGTACATAATGATCTCACATAACTTTCTAGGATGCTCTTATTTCCCTTCAGATTTCATGGTAGAGGGAAAGCTTAAAAAGGTAAGAAAATTTAGGAGATTGGTGGTTGCTTGTATTTTGTACACCAAATAATTTTTGCCAATGGAATTTCTTTGTTATAGCTCATCTTCTCATGGTATTACAAATATTACTGCACTAAAAAATTATTTTGTAGGGGACTCTTTCTTTAATAGACATTTTCACAATTTTTCAAGCACTCTACTCATATTAAATCAACATTTTAGTTGAACCTTGTGATGATATACAATGCATTAAAGATGAAATACTCTACACCTCTCACATTTTTGATAAGTAGATTTTCATAAAAAAATACCTCAAACATAGCCAAGTGTAAGCATGAGTTTACAAATTGAAGTTCATGTGTGAATTATAGTTCTGAATGGTTCTTAACCCCTTTCAAAGGATCAAACATGTATTTCATAAGGATACTAGAAAATGGTGATATGAACAAATGATTAAGTTTTTGTTTAACTTTTGGATGCTTAAAAAGCTTTAGGAAAAATAACACCAAAATGATGACTTTTTGCCATTAAAAAAGAAATTCAACCCTATGAATTTTCACGCTTTATTATTTGAAATAATGGAACAAGTCACAAAACATAGGGTTGCATAATACATTCTTACAAATCCCATAGCAAATCCCTTAGTATAGACTTAATTAAAAGTGAAAAAATTATATAACTCTACTATAGAGTAACCTAAAATTTTGTGAAATCTTCTAAAATTGAAAAACAATCTTCATAAAAATAATTAGACTTTTATATATTGCCAATCACAAGCAAAAATAGAAAAAAATAAAGCCTAGATATTATACCATAATTGAAAGCAAAGTGGTTCTTTAACCATTTTAAGGCATCATTTCAACCAAGTCTTATCATGACGTGATGAAAGCAAGAAACATATACAGAGCTTAAAAGAACAAAATAATAACTTTTGTAGTCTTTCAAATTGTAAATCAAAACAAAATATAAATTAGAAGACAAAAATACCACGTGGATTACAACTTGAAAGAAAACTAGACATTTGCCACATATATGGGTAATCTTGAAAAGATAAAAACTTAGCAGAACAACTGTGCTACTTTCTGTAGGAAAAGAGGCTAACAATGATAATGAATATTCCACAATGTCGCTTGTTTGTAAATTACTACTCTGAATATTCGAGAATGTGGCCTATTTCTAATTTATAATTTGCAACTCTTCAACCACAATCATTGCTCATTTTTGTATTAGAATAGAACATTTATTTTGATGCTAAGTAATGCACAATGCATTAAATATCCCCCATGTTATGATGTAATCAATCAAATTATCAGAAGGAACAAATTTTGAGGATAGAATTTCTTTGGTATCAAAAATTCTGGGCTGGCAATATTGAGACACATAAGAAGTGTAAGTTTCATTCTACATATATTTGAGTATTATCTACTATTTTTGGTACTTCTTTCTGCTATGCATTACAGGGGTTGTTATGCAATGCTCTATGATTACAAACAAATATTTCAATTTTCTCTTCAACTCAAACTTTTTAAAGAATTCAACCAATGAATATTCAAAACATAATCAATAAGATGAAGGATAAATATTCTCAGAAAAAAAAATTGAATATAACTAATACTATACCTATTCCATGGCAATAAAATATAGATCAACATTCAATTTATATTTCTTAAGACAATTATCCTTGTTTGGATTATTATGATGCATGTCTAGCATTTTTGCATTGAGATAATTTTCTATAAGTATTCAAAATTTATAACCAAACATATTGTATGACATGTGAATATACATTCCAAGTTCTTCAAAATGAATGTAGACAACATTTGATATTGTGAGAAACTTTTGAAAAATCAATTTTGAGAAATTCTTAAGCATTTAAAGGAATAATTTTGTCACTATGTATTTTTATTTGGAGAATGTGTTTGAATATTATGTTTATTGAACATGATAAATACATAAGGATGACCCTACTTCATAGTTGGTGATATAGAAAGTGTTGTCATCTCAATCGTTTATAATTTACTGCCACTAAAATAAGATTGTCAATTTCACAAGTACTTACTTTTTTGAATATTACTAATGTGGACAATATATTTATACAAAACCTTCATCATAACATCAAATAATTTAATTATTTTCTTATAAATATTAAAATTTCAACAATATTATATACATATAAATATTCTCTTATAACATATTATATCTATACACTTTATTTCGTGTCATAGGCACTTATGAAATCCTTAGTTCTATTAAATTTTTTGATTAGTCATTTTTTGAAGTATTAATATTTTTTATAAAATATTTTTACTAAAATAAATAAAGGATTATTTATTTAAAACTTCATTGGTTGCGATGGGAAATAGCAAGAGATTAAATAATGTTTTGAATATGAAATTGAAGAATTTTTTTTGATGAATAGTTACCTTTTCTATTAATAAAATATCTCAGTTTACAATTCACAAAAAAGGGGTCGGGGGATAAAAGATCACACCGCGAAAGAGTTCAAACGGCCGAAGCCAGACAAGAAACATGGCAATAGCTGGAATCAGAAACTAAAAAAAAAAAAAGACAACCTCAGGCTGCCAAAGTAGTGCCAGTCGAGGGTGGTGGATCATCTTTATCTTGAAAACCCCAATCATCTTTGGGATTGGGGGTAGGCTAGGAACAGTCCAGCCATCTTCACCAGCAGCAGCAACAGTGGTAGCCTCTGCATCTTTAACCTCTAGCCGTGAAGGAGAGATCGCTAGGTCCAAGCGAGGCCACTTCCTTGAGTGTGCATGATGGGAACTAGGAGGAGGAGCCAGAGACCAACCAGAACCACCATGGGGTGGGGAACCTGAGCGACGCCTCCATTCACCATCACCACCACCGGGAGAGTGGTGGCAAGAAGCTTGGGAGTGTAGGGTGTGCGAGTGGCGGCCGAAGGAGTGGGACCAAGGACAGCAGTTGTAGGGCATCGAGGTCTCCGCTGAGGCATCTGGAGGAACTTTGGCGACAGTACAAGGGGCATTGCCCCAGTGATTGAGCATCTCTTGCAGGTGAGCAACTTCAAGTGCAACTTTATTAGCTTGCACCTATATCTGAATAATTACATTATTACAAATGCATGCTTTAGTATACATAGCAATGTTAACATCCATAAAACTGTGTAAAAAGAACAACATTCCTATCCTTCCACAGAGAAAACAGGATCTCTAGCCTAAAGGTATGCCAAGTCTAGGAGAGTCACCCAGTAAAATCATATACCAAGAGAAAAACTCAGGTTTGAATGGCTTGAAGAAATCATGAATCCAGTGCCAATAATTCTGAGCACACTTGCAGAACCAAAAAATATGCAAGAAAGACTCAGGTTGTCCACAAAAGGGGCATCTAGGGTCAAAAACCCCAATGTGTTTGAGCCGAGGCCCCAAGGGAAGACCTTGGAAGGCCAGGCACCAAGCAAAATGTGTAATCTTGGGTTCAATTATAACATTCCATATGGTGTCAAAGCGTTTTCTCCATTGAGAAAGGGAAGATTGCAAATGCCATTTGTGGTTTAGCGTATGCACCATGGGAAGATGAGGTGAAAGCCATCTTTAGCCCAAACTTGGCTTGTAATTAGAAAAAGGAGTGGTACGAAACCACCTCCAATCAAGCCACCAGGGGCAAACAAACTATATCCCCACTTTATGAACTAAGTGAACAGGGATGGAAGAAAGCAGAAGGTCAAAAGTCTGTCGGTCTGAATGGACAAGGCGGTACTGTACTTGCATATCTTCCTAGGTCCTAAAATTCATGGTGACCTGTGAAAAGAGGTCCTTTGGAGTTATGATACCACATTTGAAAAAACACAGAGCACTAGCCCCTTGAATCTTGGTGAGGGGAGTACCCTAAATGGCAAATAGGGAGACCACCATATGTTATGTTGATTCAAGGAGAGGCCATTACGAAATTCATCTCCAGCCCATTGAAACTAGGGCTTGATAGCCTCCCAGGCTTTCCAGATGCTCTTGATGACAAAGGAGCCCTGAATGACCATGGGCTCACACATAATGAAAAGGGTTTGGAAGCCAATCCCCTTCCAAGCAGGCCTATTGACAGGGAAGCCGGAAGAAATGTAGTGCCAAACCAGAATCCTCCAAGCTTCATCTCTTGAGAGAGCCCTAATAATCCATTTTGCATAGAGAGCAAGGCCTTGTCTCCAAGTGGAAAGCAAGCCAAGACCACCGGACTCTCTTGGGAGACAACAGAAGTCCCAGGCCACTCTATGGAAGCCATGGTGATCAGAACCAGAGGCCCAGAGAAAATCCCTAAGCAATATTTCCAGCTTCATGTAAGAGGCTTTGGATGGAGCCCAACAAGATGAGTAATAAACATGAGTGGCCGCAAGAATCTTAGAGTAAATATGAAATTTTCCCGCAAGGGAAAGTGGCTTTATGATCTAGTAGTCAAGCTTTTTGCTAATCTTGGCCAACACAACATTCCAAAGTTCCACAAGCGAAGCCTGGAATGAAAAAGGAATTTTGAGAAAGCAGAAGATTTCTCTGTGAGTAACCCATTTCCACTCAAATTGGCTAAGCCAAGGTGGAGCTGGCAAAAAGGACTAGTGGAAGCAGAGCATTTTATGCCATTGAATGGCAGAACCAAAAGCTTGACAAAAGGTGTCCAGGCAACTTAAAGCATTATTGATGTTTTCTTCATCTTCTAAAAGAGTGAGAAAAGAATCATCAGCAAAGTGTCCATTGACTAGTTGGGAGGATGATTCAGGCAAGGAAATGCCACGAACCAGTTGAAAGGACATAGAATGCACAAGTAAATAACCAAAACCTTCTGCAGCAAGGACATAAAGCGCAGGAGCTAGCGAACAACCTTGTTTGATGGAATGAAAAAAACCAAAAACCTTTGATTACAAATTGTTGATGGTAATGCAAGCATTAGCATCCCTAAAGAGCATGCCCACAGACTAGAGGAAGTTGGGGCCAAAACCCAGAGCTTAGAGCATAGCCAAGATGAAGAGCCATTCAATGCGATCATAGGCTTTAGCAAAATCTATCTTTAAGAAGATGACCTTCTGATTGGACTTACGAGCCCATTCCATTCCCTCCCAAACAACAATTATATTATCAAGAATATATTTGGACTTGATGAATCCAGTTTGCTCTAGTCATACAATTAAGGGCAACATGTGCCTGATTTTGAGAGAGAGAGCCTTGGCAATGATCTTGTATGACACATTCAAAAGGGTAATGGGTCTCCAATTGCATATATCCTCTGGATCACCAACTTTAGGTATGCATTTGATATTTCCTTTGTTTATAATGGCTCCTAAGCTTTTAGAGTGATAGGCTTCAAGATAAACTTGGTGCAGGTCAGGACCTATATGCTCCCAAAGGTGTTTGTAAAATTCACAAGGGAACCCATCACACCCAGGTGACTTGTTATCTGCCATGGAGTAGACTACCTCTTTAAGGTCACAGAGAGAAAGAAGTTGCTCACAGAAAGCGTGTTGCTTAGCTGCTAGACGATTTGGAGTAACAAAAATACACTTTTTGAGAGCTGCCTCTTGAGCAACCGAATTTCCTTGCGAAGTAAACACATTCTCATAGTGATGAACAAATGCTTGCAGGATGGTGGAGAGACTAGATAGGACAACATTTCTTTGTTTGATTTTTTTAATCCCAACATTGGTATGACGAGCTTGAAGAGCCTGAAAAAACTCCTTCGAGGCTTTGTTGCCAACCTCCAACCAGTGGAGATGGGCTTTGATTTGAGCTCCCTATGTATCATAACTATCAACAATTTGCTTGTCATGATGAAGCTTGGCAAGCTGAATTTGCAAGTCCACATCAAAGGGATTGAGGGTGAGGGCCTCAAAGGCTTTTGTGAGGGCAAGCGTGTTGGCCTAATAGGACCGTTTGCGGAACATAGCCAATTGTCGCCCATAAATGCGCAAGAATCGAGCAGTTCTGGTAATGGCATCATTCCACCATTGAATCCAACCCCTTTGAGAATGCAAACGTGGCTCCAAGTTCCAAACACGTAGAATCTGTGAAATGGTGGAAGCATGCATCAGCACAGACGTGTTGAGGAAGAACTGAGACTTGGCCACCTTTGGGACAATTGTTTGCCAAGAAATGACAAAATAGATGGGGTAGTGGTCAGATAATGTCACATCTGGCAGGGGAATGATAGGTAAATCTCGATCCTCAAAAAAAGAGAAAAAAGATTGTGCAGTGATCATGGCATGATTAAGGCATTTTAATATACGATCAGAGCCAGCTCAAAATTTGGACCAAGTGTGCCAAACCCCACTATCCTGGCAGCGATTGGTATTGGGATAAAAAAGGCCCAATTTATTACACATGTAATAGCAAGCTTGTCTTTCCCTAGTTGTCCATCGAAAAGGTAGAATATCGTCTTTGTCAAAGGCCACTTCAACCATATTAAAGTCACCACATGTAACCCAAGTAGCTGGAGGCAAGTTGTTAGCCAGCTAGGCCCACATCTAAGATCTTTCCACAACATCATTGGAAGCATAAACATTAATGACTCCAAAAGAATGATTGTTAATGGAAAGCAAAAGCCAAATAATTCTGTGCATGGGGTCAAAACCATGCGAAATAACAACAGAATGAAGGTGAGGTGATAGGAGAGTAACTACACCACCTCGGCTGGCTTCGTGTTCGGAAGAAAACATCACGCCATTCTGCCAAATTATGTGGCATGCCGAAGCAAGCATGAAACCAGAAATTTTAACTTCTTGCAGATAGAGAAAATCTAAATTACCAAGTCTATGACGGACATCCCGGACATAGTATTTTCTGGGGAGGTTTGTGAGACCTCGCACATTCCATGATAGGAAGTTCATGAGAACTCTTCCATATCATCTTCATCCTCAAGAGAGGAGTAGCTATTCTGCAAGAAGGTAGAAACATGGTTGAAGTTAGATAGAAAATCCTCTGAACTTATAGCCTAATGTTTCACCTCTAGTATCTCTGCACGTCTAGGAGGACTGCGAGAACGTCGCGTTGCTGGTGGAGCTATGGAAGAGGCAACAAGAGGAGTTTGCACCCTATCCAAGGTAGAAACCCTAGCGGTTGCCTTAATCCCCTACGAGCCAGCAGGGTTTGAGTCCTGCGAAACTCCGAAAGCAGGTCCTTTGTCTGTCGCTTGTGTCCCTACTCTGGCGGGAGTTGATGCTCCTGTAGGGATAGGAGGAACCACGACGACTACAGCATAGGACTACTTGAGGGACAAGGGATTCAAGGGAGCCTTGCCGTTACGCCCAACAGTAACCCATTCTTCTTTTTGTTAGAGTAATTATTTTGTTTCACTTATTAATTAGATCATCTTGATTTAATTAATTAAGTGGTTTATTACTCTAGTTCTTAAGCTTTATTTTAGGTACATATAATTAATATTTTATATTAATTATAATATGCAAACCTAGTTAGGGTTTCATGATTCCTTTTATTAGGATTCACCTCTTTGTATTTTTTCATTCACTTATTGGATCATAGTAGAGATTTCTCTTTGCATGTCCATAAGA